>BQNB010047429.1:0-40978 GCA_026074375.1 Tanacetum coccineum | reverse complement strand
TCGACTCATCCGTTGAACATCTAATGTACAACGATAACATATTGACTCATCCATTGAACATCTAATGTACAACGATAACATATAGACTCGTCCGTTGAACATCTAATGTATAGCCATAGCATCTTGACTCATCCGTTGAACATCTAATGTACAACGATAACATATCGACTCATCCGTTGAGCATCTAATGTACAACGATACCATATCGACTCATCTGTTGAACATCTAATGTAAAATGATAACACATCGACTCATCCGTTGAACATCTAATGTACAACGATAACATATCGACTCGTCCGTCGAACATCTAATGTATAACGATAACATATCGACTCGTCCGTTGAACATCTAATGTACAACGATAACATATCGACTCGTCTGTTGAACATCTAATGTATAGCCATAGCATCTCGACTCATCCGTTGAACATCTAATTACGATAACATATCGACTCATCCGTTGAACATCTAATGTACAATGATAACACATCGACTCATCCGTTGAACATCTAATGTACAACGATAACATATTGACTCATACGTTGAACATCTAATGTACAACGATAACATATCGAATCATCCGTTGAACATCTAATGTACCAGACTGAATCGAGAAACCAAACCGATTAGACCAGACTGAACTGAGAAACCGAACCGATCGGACCAGACATGACCGAGAAACTGGACCGGAACGAACTGAGAAACCAAACCGACCGGACCGGAACGAACCGAGAAACCGGAACTTTTTTTATTAGTATTTATATAATTATATAATTTATAAAAAATAATTATAAATAATAATTATTTATTTTATAAAAAAATAATTATATAAATAATAATTATATATTTTATAAAATATATAATTTTTGTTTAAAATTATTATTTATATAAATTTTATTTACCCATGATCACGAAGGCCATGAGTAGTGACGACAGGTACTCCCAGCTGTTTACGCAGCTTCAGTCACAACATGAGAGCGAGAGTGGCAGCGGGAGTGGCGCGGCCGGGGATGATGAGTCGGGCGATGATGAGGACACCGAAGAGGATGAGGAGGATGCAGATAGTTAGGAGATGTTATATATGGGTAAGCATATGCTATTTTGTTTCTTTAAGTATGTATTGACGACCCTTATGTAAATATTTGTATCCTTGTACGTTTAGAACATGTTATCTAGGTGAACATTGACTTGTATCTTGCGGATAATGCAAGTTTTGTGGCTATGAAGCCCGTTTGTTAGACTATAACATGTTTATTCGGATTTTGAACGTATTTAGTTTAGTTATATCAAATGCGTTGATCCATGATATTGTGTTGTGTTTTGGTACAAGTTGTAATGTATTTGGGTAGTTTATATATTGCTAGATACATGTTTGATTATTGGTAGGTTTTTTTGGAAGAATTCCAGACAAAATCTGGAAATCAGCTGCATTGCAGGCTGCACTAAAAAACTGCAGACTATTCCCCGGCGACATGTCGCCGGGGAGAGTCTAAAATAAAACGACCAAATGTTGTTCCAAACGTTAACCAGTCAACATTTTAGAAGAGTTTTTACCGGCGACATGTCACCGGGGATAATTGGCACAAAACAACAAAAGCCACATGGCTAGTTGACTAGTCAGTATGTTTGGCAAGTTTTCCCCGACGACATGTCGCTGGGGATAGTAGTGGAATTAATAAACTAATTAAGCAGCTTCTTAATTAGTTTATTAATAATCCTACAATCCCCGGCGACAAAGTGTCTACAGTGGCACTCGAATGGTTGCCTGAAAACTATGTGGGCCCATTGTTGTCGCCAGGGAAAATTTTCGGGGAATGAATCCCCTGCCAGCTTACCCCGATAGATTTTCTGGCGACATGTCGCCAGGAAAAAGTATCCCCATGGACATGTCGCCGGGGAAAGCTGGTTTATATCCTCGGGGATAGTGGTAAATGTTGTAGTGGTTGTTTTAAAAATTCGACGGCTAACAACGCCAACGACTACTTTTTTTCTTTTTTCTTTTCTTCTAATTTTTATTCTATATTCTATATCTCATATATTTTCATACGAATTGTATCCTCAATCATTGTAAACTTCCAATACGATCGGTGTATATAAATGAGAGGTAAACTTCCAATATGATCGGTGTATATAAACAAAATTACAATATAAATAAGCATTTACTATTAGCTTCGTTGTTCGATAGCTTTTATTTGCTAAAAGGTATGCCGTTCCTTTTATGTTAATTATATATGTTATATGTGTTTACTTTTCGCTATAATAATAGGGTATTAGATCACTAATTCAACATGATGCTGGCTGGTCGACAACGCGAGCCGACGACACCACTGTACCGAACGCTCTAAGTTTTCTTCTTGGCATATTTCGAACATTATTACTCCGTGTTTCATAATTACTTTGGGGGTGTTTGTTTCGGCTTATATGTGGGCTTACGAGCTTATTTGATTTCGGCTTATATAATATAAGCTTTAATTTTCTAGCTTATATTGAGACTTATGGGCTTATATAAGTTTATCATATCCTAATAAACTTATATAAGCAACAAATATCAAAATAAGCAAGAAAATTAAGGCTTATATTATATAAGCTGAAATTAAATAAGCTCATAAGCCTAGGGATAAGCCGAAACAAACACCCCCTTAACTAAACTAGGTTTTTAGCCCGCGCTTCGCTGCGGAGCGCAGAATTTTACGTTAATTTATGTTGGACGAAACAAAATATATCAATACTCAAATAGACCTTCATTGGAGCAATATGAAACACACATGAACAAATTCTGTCGGTTCAGATGAGCTTGCACTAAACATCCTAAACAAACGTCGACAAAGCTTCAGTTTAACTTAGCGTATTTGATGTTGTAGCAACGATGTCAGTTTGTAGCTAGAACCTAGTTTTAGTACCTGCTACGATTTACAAAAATCTGTATGGTGTTATTGCAAAGCCGTGGATGTTCAGTCTTCTTTCTTTTTCTTGGCTGCGAATGAGGATTGTGGTAGCAGTTGTCTTTTTGCTGTGGTTTGTTTTTCAGCTGTTGCTGGTTGTGAGCCTGATGTTTCATTTTTGTGGGTGGCTATCGCTGCCACAAATGTTTGTGCCACTGTGTCTAAAACTTTGTGCCGAGGTGTTTCTGTAAATGTTATACTTTGTTAACTGATAAGTGTATACAGATTACGAAAGGTAACAACAGATGGTGAAGATTAATAAGTGCTAATAAAGTGTTGATATTTACTTTTATATATAATATCGGCCATTCCCAATATGAATCTGTTTGAATAACATGGTTTGTCACATTAACGACTATTTTTTAGGCTGTTATTTTATTTTTTCATGTTCACTAATCAATTAGGTTTAGTTTTTTTTATAACAGACATTTTTTCATGTATGAGAGTTAGTACCTGGGGCCTTATTCTCACTGCTGCTTGTACCCTAACATTATCGGCAACACTCCTATCAATAACCACATTGGTATAATTCTTATCACTTACAACATTCTTATTAGTAATCTTATCAGCAACAACCTAATTCTTTATGCAGTAAAAGTAGTTATCATTAGCATCCCATGGCTGACCTGAAAAAGAAGTAGATTGCTTGATATGAAAAAAATTTCATTTCCTACAGAAATGATTTACCAAGTATAGAAAAGTATTTGCAAACAATTTACTAATTATAGACGTTACTTCAGTGACATGGTCTAATCCAAACACATTGTTACTTCTGTGACCTGATAAGATCCAAACACGCTTTTGTAATAATCTGATCCAAACACACTGTATTCTTAATTTCTATAGTAGCCTAATCCAGACACACCTTATTCTTATTTCTTATACCTGTGTTAATGGTGATATCCATGGGCTCACATCACCCGCACGCTACATGGGTACAATCGTGTAGCAATTATTAAATTTCCACAAAATTGAGGTACTAAAATTTAAAAAAGCCATTTTCATTTGCTTATAAGCTTAACAACGTAATGTCTTATGGCTTAATAAAGTCGGTAACCCTAAACTAATAACCTAAAGAGAGCACTTCAATGACAATTTAAGGCTTGTCTGGGATTGCATACTTGTGGCTTGTGCTAATATAAATTTCATTGAATAAACACATAGTTAGTGTAAATGGTATTTTAGTTTACTTGGAGAATGGCAACGGCCGTATATGCTGTTAGAATAGCTACAGACTCTAGTTCGCCATTTAAAGAGTTGACTTTCTGAAACATAGAATGAAATGCAAGACAGTTATCATTGAATATATTGATATCAAATTAATGAGTTTATAGTATATAATAAAGTCATATTATAAACAAAGGCTTTTTAAATAGTTTGGACAATACTGGCTACATTAGTGAGGCAATGGGGAACACAATGACTTGTGTTTGTTATTTGGACCTATTCATGTTGCGTGTTTAAAGAGGTCTAAGAGTCATGACTTTTGAAGCAACATGTGACAGAATTTGGGACATATCTATTTAGGGACCTAAATTTTCAAGATGTTAAAGGAGCCTGATCAGCAGCATTCTCAGACATATTCCTTCTTAGTTCATGCGATTTTGTAACATGGCAGGCATATAAGGTCCATTTAACTTACCTCCAATAGCTACACTTGTAGGCTCATTTTGACCACCACAAAATGCCTCTAATGCGATTCACCAGACTTCAGGGGACGCGCTAGATTCCTTCTAAAGAATGATCTGCTTTCAACTCATATAGACCGTATCGTTCTCTAGAGTTAACATAAAAAATCCGCTTTTAGCTCATATAAACCTTATCATTCTATAGAGTTAACATAAAAAATTAAATCAATCTTGTTTTCATCATCTTATTTGTAGAAAAGGTTCATTTCTTGGATAGATAGTCCTTACCATTTTCTCCAAAACATCAACAAAGCAGGTGTGTTTGGTTGGTCTCCATAGCAATAAAAGCTGTCAAAAATGAAGGAGAGGAAAATTAGAGTTCATCTAACAACGAAATCCATAACCTAAAGCACAATCAAAATGAATCATTTCTCAATAGCCAAATCCATATATATGACAAAAGAATATATATGGATTTGACTATAATTTAGCAAGAAAACAAACACATATTCAAAATGTAACCTGGAAAAATATGTAGTCCAAGGAGCGAATAACGTTCTGCACCCAAATCACCTTTGGCTAAGACATTTGTTGGTTGGCGGACATAGCAACACCCTCCTACGGAACAACACCAGGTTGTCAATTAAAGTAAACAATGAATCTGAATTATTTGTCTAGAAATGCTATAAGTAGACATTTAAATGTGGATAAAGGAACAATAATGTTACAAACTTCACAGAATATACATACAAATGTCTTTCACTTGCGGCTCCATCGCTGCCTTTTACCGCTCCTCACCAGCCTCTTGTTGCTCCTCTGCAGCTATTTTCCACTCCTAATCTGATTTTATTTGGTCTTGAAGTTGTATTTTTAAATTTTCAACCTGCAAATATAGCAAGACATTAAAGACGGGGATACTTCGGCTGCAGTAGTGTGCGGCCAAATCGTTGCAATCTAAACTTAGGAAACAACATCAAACCACTCTTAATTTTCCATTTGGTCATACCTTAAATTGGGTTGAGACAGGTGCATCCTTCAATCAAGAAACAGCCATGCCACTATTTATATAATCCCACCATGTTGCCGCGCGAGTTCTTCCCTTTCAGCATTTATTATCCGTTATGAATATGCCATGCCGCTTAATAATGGTCTCTCAAATGTTGTTCTTGTTGTATACTCAGCAAATGTTTCCTACATCACCCCAAAAATATGTCCATTAAATAACTACTCCATATTTTATAAGTTTCCATTAAAACCAAGTTAGCCTAAAACGTGCGCTAAACCAGATATAAGACCCAACAAAAAAACGCTGCTAAAGAAAATCAAGGCTAGTTGAGCACAAATTAGAACAAACATCTTTGATGTAAACACATTCACGTTTCACATACTTTTCCTACTACTATCCTCAGTCCTATAGCATGTTCACACATCAAGGTTCCATCGCATAATCATCACTCGTTATCTAAGCTTTCTAACTAAAGAATTTCTAAAAAATCTCGAGGTTCATACAACTTTATTTGAAGAAATATCAATGCGACGTACATAAAGAATTCCCTAATCCTATTTAATTATAGGGGCTGGGGTCAAAAACATAAAATAAGGCCACTCAACTTATCATATACAGCCATACAGGTATATAGCAATCTATAAAAGATTAGGACCTGTCAATGTTATGGGTCCTCAATTAGTAAATACTTCCTAGGAAAATGAAGTTCAAATAGGCCAAACTAAAATAGGAATCACATTCGCCTAAATATATCATATTTTTCAAAACTAAAGAGAAGATAACATAATGGGGGCGTTTGGGTTTACTTATTTAAAAAGCTTATCTGCTTGTGTTTTTCAAAAGTTAATATGCAAATTTATGTGTTTCGATGAAAAAACAGGTTTCGATATGTCTTGATTTGATTCGACCTAATAATATCTTATCATCCAAAAAAAGAACCTACAATGTGCATTTCATCAACAATCCAATCTTCCAAAGAAAAATCAACAGTTTCAAACAATTCAGGCCATCTCACTTTAGGTGCCTATATCAAAGAATTCAACTTTAACAAAGCATGTGTTATAAATTTAAATAAGAACAATTGCCTAATACCTTAACAACAGAGATACCGCAAATATTAGATAAAACTCCATTAAGATAGACTCGCTTTTATAGAAAAATGCCAAAACTTATACATATGTGTATTTACATAAGTGCAACATGTAAACTGCACCATTTAATCAACAATGCAATTATCGTGAGCTCAAACTATTAGAGTAAAAAAACTCAGGTCTCAACATGAACGAAACCCAACTAAAATTCCTTTCACTAAGATGAACATATGGGATAAAAATGAGATGTAATAGGATAAAAATTCAAGAGGTACTATAAATATATAAAAAATAAAGAGAACACAAAGTACCAAAAGCTAGTGTACCCTTCTGGGAAGCAAGGGCATCATCAAGTAGATTAAGGGCAAATGCTATGCTGGTTTGGTCTTTGTGTAGCTATTAATGAGCTTGCGTCTTTTACATATATATCAACAATCTAGAAACACATCAAAAAGCACAAAATTAGTTATTCTAGAGTGTAAAGTCAAAAAATACATTTGAAAGTAGTAACAAACTAAGAACTACAAACAATTTTACTTAGTCCAACAACCACTTCTCAATGAAACAACAACCACCTACAACAATCATATCCTCAATGACTACAACAACTCAACAAATCTCTACCATAACAAACCACAACAAAACCCATCCTCCTAAATATTGTAAACGAAAAAAAACTTAAATAACTTAGGGTTTTGATTGGAAATTGAAATGAGTAATTAAATTCTTACTATTTGTGTAAACTTTAGATGTCGTGTGATTCGTGTGACACCTCGAGAATTTCCGTTCAATAATTTAGCCGTTTCCGTTTAGTAATTTAAATTTTTAAAAGTTTCGTTTAATTTTTTTTAACCGGGAAGTTGTTCCGTTATTATCTGAGAATCGTCACCGGGAGCGAACCTTGGCACCAAACGTTGTAGTATTTTGGCGATAGCCACGTCTTCATGTCTTAGAGCAATATTTAAAATTTCATAATTTTTCGTGTTACCGTTACACGTTTCGTTATTTACGTGATACGTGTTTTGATCTATACCTATGCATGTGCATGCAAAGCCTTGGAAATTAAATCCAAATATGAGCACTATGACCCTAAAATGTTGGAGACCATTTTGGTCCCCCTTTGGCCTTAGCATAACCGGTTACACACACACTCCCTAGCATGGGATTCCATTTTGAAATTTTGATACAAGTTAACATACTTCCTACAAAGTGGCTTGTACAAGGTCCTTCCTAGGCTCTCATTCGCGGATCATTTCGGTCCCCCTTTTTCCCTTGTACTCGGCCGAACAAAGACATGCACCAAGTCTAGGTGCATCCCATCTCATATCAACATATAACCACCTATTTTCATTTACTTCTCATTCACTCCTAAACAAAATCTCTCACTAGAAAAACACACACATTCTCCTTCCTTTTTCTTTCTTGGCCGACGCCTACAAACACCCACATAAATCCATTTGTTTTTAATCTTTGATCCACCATTTGAAGATATATTGTTCGAGGTTGATTCTTGTTTCTATCCGGGTAGTTTATAAACAACGTTTGGGTTGTTCTTAGTTTCTAATCATCTTTCGTCGTGTTTTCTTGTAAGTCATCTCTACTTTTTCATAAATGAGTTGTACTTTTGCATTCGTATGATCATTCCGAACAAGGTGTACAAAGCGGATCGTTGTGAAAATCATTACCTATTTTTCTATAAAACTACAAGTCTCAAAGTTTAATCTTTTTATTTATAAATGGAAGAACATAAAAAGTAGTTGTACTTTTGCGTATAAAAGTTTGTTGTGACTATTTTGATATATATATTGTTATTATTACGGCTATGTTATTTATTGAGATTTATCGTATAGCGAGCTTGAATATTGTTGGCAAAGAGATTAAGTTAGATGTTTGTTTTGTTGGAAGCATAAATTGAAAGTCGAAGAGGTTTAGGTTTAGAATAAATTTGTTGTAATATTTGCGGTGTTGTCGAAAATAGATTGGATATTCTTTTGAGTCAATAAAAGATGTACTTTCATAAAACGGATATTTTCACGAGTCGAGATGAATACAAATGGAAAGTCGATATTTTTAGAAAGGTCATGCCGAAAATTTATAAACTTTATAAATGCGTCGAAAAATATACTTTTATTATCAAACTTATGATAAAATGTAGAATAACGTTAAGTGTCGAGTTTAGGTCAACATTTACGATTATTGAGTCAACTTTGGTGTGTCGGGTCACTAAAAGACGAAATACACTAAAAGACGAAATACACTAAAAGACGAAATACACTAAAAGACGAAATACACTAAAAGACGAAATACACTAAAAGACGAAATACACTAAAAGACGAAATACACTAAAAGACAAAATACACTAAAAGACAAAATACACTAAAAGACAAAATATTTTCGAAGATGTGTCAAAGTGTCGAGACTTGTCAAACCTATAACTTTCGAAAGTACGTTTTGAAAAGGATACGCCATGTCTACTCATGCTCGGATGATCAACTCTTGTGTTAAGCGTTATTCGTTGTACATTATTCTAAGACGACCACTATATACTAGGTTGTCGCCAGTACCGTGAGATTTGTTTTCGCTTGATTGATTCCTTTTGATCCACAACTCGCATAAGGTGAGTTCATAGCCCCGCACTTTTACTCGTTTTGAATAAATGTTTTATAACTTTGGGGTGAGAAACATTGCTTGTTTTTAAAATCGACATCAAGTACTTTCATAGAATTATTCCCTGTTTACGTGTTTCCTAAGTAGCGCTAGACCTCCTATTGCCCAAAACTATCATGAACTGTTAATCTCTTGACCGGAGGACCGGTTGAGGGAGCGCGAGTGAATAAATAGATCTATTGGGACTAGTTATCCCCTATCCGGTAATCCACTTACTACCCCACGGTATCCGACCGATTAAACGGATATATTCGGTTCGATATTTCGGATAGGAAATCTTAGGTTGGATTTCCTCTAGGGCAATGCAAACCAAATAAGCTATAAATGAAAAGCTATTCTTAAAATTTAGCATCGGTGTCATGCAGCTTAGTGCAATGTTAAATATCTTTTATGTGAAAGTGTATTTGTTAAATTTAGTTCCGCATGCCTATAAATCTTGTGGTCCACATTACTCAAATATAAACCTATGAATCACCTCACATTATGTTGAACCGTTTTAAGCATGTTTTTCTCAGGTGCTTAGCTTAGAAGATGTTGCCTGATCTATATGAAGTCTAATTGCCCAAACCAGTTTTTAGATTTCATCTATGTTATCTTAAATACCGTTGTTGAACTTATTAAAGCTTTCGCATTTTAACTTTTGAATCTTTTAAATTTGTTTGATGTAAACTTATTATTATTTTAAATTTATGCAACTGTGTTTATTTTTAAAACGTACCCTTAGAGGTCGTTCTTTATGCTTTATACTTGAGATATCCAAGAACGTCACGCCTCCGAACACGTATTCTGTCTAGGGCCCGTTTGGGGGTGTGACAGATTGGTATCAAGAGCCAAGGTTATAGAGAACTAGGTAGTATAAACTAGGTCTGGACTATAACCAGTAGGTGATCCTACATGATTATGTGCCTTACGTGAGTTTACATAGTACATATACATAAATTAAGTACTACGTAAATAATATATATATGTATTAAATACTAAGTATATCTAATATTACTATAGTTATTTCGTATTTCATCTCATCATGCCGTACTCGATGACCCGCGCATTCATTCGTTCATTTTGCATTCATTCAGTTACCCATTTACCCATTCATATGTTTGCATCATGCATGGTTGATATAAAGATGATTTATATAAACTTTGCTTGTGCAGGTCATGGCCATTTCAGTTATCTCGATTTCTTCGGACTCATCCGAGGATAGCGTGGGGACACCTGCTGGACGAGTTATCTTGTTCAGTACCATCCCTACCACTATTCCCGACACCACACCAGTGATTACTCCACCTACTACTTAGACTGACACTACAATGATACCCATAGAGACACCTATCATAGCACCTACTATACCACCATCCTTGGATTTTACACCAGCATCTCCTGATTACTCACCTGCATCTACATCTGATTCAGAGTCTGATCCATCTGAGGATCCATCATCAAACCATATACCACCATTACCAGCTACCTCACCATTTTTATCATCGGATGATGACACTACAGATAGTGATACACCAGATACACCACCATCACCTACCTATGGTACACCTTTCACTGAGATTACCTCTTCTACCCAAAGATCACCTGTCATACCTCGTCGTCGAGTTATGATTCTAGCACCTGGATAGCCTATTCCCCATGGTCGATCGTACCGCTACCATCTTAATGGACCGGTACACATGATGACTGCGAGGAAGAGGGTTGGACTGTTACCCACTCATCATCTTACTATGAGATATTTTGTCGATCATTCTTCTTCCGATTTACCGAGTACTTCTGCGGGGCCATCTCGCAAGATACGTAGGTCCCCTATGACATCTGTACCTGCATTACCACCTGTATCTGGAGCTCTATCTCCTGTCCGTGCTGATTTGATACCATCGCCTAAGAGGATTAGGAGTCCTGAGACAGCTACGGATTTAGAGGGTTGTTCAGAGGATAGTTTTGAGCCATACGTACCTAGAGAGGTTGGTTTGGGAGTTGATGTTGAGGATGAGAGTTCTGAGCTATCTAGATCTAGAGGGGCTGATTTAGAGATGGATGTTGATGTTGTGAGGAGTGACGAGATTGAGATTGACCTCGAGATTCAGGCTGAGATTGACAAGTGTTTCGCTTATGCGGATGCTCTTAGAGATAGAGGGATTGATGCTAGAGTTGTAGTTGAGGCTGTTGATCGAGAAGAGAGGGGAGACGGGTGCAATGGGCCCAGTTGAGGTCAGAGTTGAGAGGGTTACGCATCATGTGATGCCAGAGGATACCCCTGATCTTGCTCAGGAGGGAGCAGTAGAGGTTACATATAAGACATTAGGAGGTTTGGTTCAGAGGTTCCATGATCACACGCAGGCTATCCTAGTCTATCGTATACAAGTTATTGAGGGCATCCAGAAGGAGTAGGGACATAGGATTGTTGGGGTTGAGTCGATAGTCACTGCTTTGACTGAAAGGGTTGCTGAGTTGGAGAGGGATAACAGGAGGCTCAGAGACACCGTGAGTGTTGAGAGTCAGAGAGTTGACCGACTCTAGTGTGGCATGTCACGTATGCAGAGAGCTAAGGCAGATATGACGGTTTTGATTTTATAATCGAGTGAGAATTGGCAGATTTCAGGCGTGTGCTAAGAAGCACATGGGCTACCGTCCTTAGATATGTTCATTAGTGTTGTAGTAATGAGCAGTAGCGTTTAGTGATAATCGTAGTATTAAAAACTCATATTTTCTGTATTTTGAAACCAATGTGATGTAATCACTAATGTTCGATAATATGAAATTGGTATTTATCTATGATATGATGTCATGATTTGATTTACTTATGCTTTTGCGTCACGTATTATGGGGTTTTTATGAATATAGATCATGTATTTTCTATGTGAATTAACTGTAAATTTTATTTAACATCGTTAGTAATCTCGTATCACCTAGAAATCTCATTGAGTGTTACATTTTCATGTTGTAGGAAGATGCCTAACACCCGATCTGGAGCGTCCATGACCCAAGAGGAGGTTGAAGAAATGGTTACTCGCTGAGTAGCTAAAGAAATGAAGGCTCGTGAAGCCGCAAGGACCCTTAAACCCTTGAATGAGAATGGGGATAAACAAGAAGGTGAGAATGGAGTAAATGGGAATGGAGGTAACAGAGGAAATGGAAATTGAGGAAATGGAGAAACAGAAATGGAAATAGAAATAGGAATCATGGTATGAACTATGGAGGTTTCATGCCAGTGGCTAGAGAGTGCACTTTCCAAGACTTCTTTAAGTGCAAGCCACTTAATTTCTCAGGAACCAAAGGCGTTGTCAGATTGACCCGCTGGTTCGAGAAAATGGAGACTGTATTCAACATTAGTAATTGTCCACCGAAGTACCAAGTAAAATATGCTACATGCACACTATAGGACAGCGCTTTGACTTGGTGGAACTCTTATAAGAGAACAATTGGTGTTGATGCTGCATATGCCATGAACTGGGCTGGACTTATGAGGTTGATGACAGAAGTGTACTGCCCGAGGAATGAAATTCAGAAGATGAAGACTGAATTATGAAATCTGACCGTGAAAGGAAAGGACTTGACTACTTACACTCAAAGGTTTTAAGAGTTGATTTTGTTGTGTACTAGAATGGTCCCTGACGAAGAAGACAGAGTGGAGAGGTTTATTGGAGGATTATCGGACAACATTCAAGGAAATGTGATTGCTGCGAATCCTGCTAGACTCCAAGATGCCATACGCATTGCTAACAAATTGATGGACAAGAAGCTCCAGGGTTATGCTGCAAGGAGTGCTGAGAATAAGAGGAGGATGGAAAGTAACCCAAAGGATAACCGTGGTCAACAACCACCGTTTAAGAGGCAAAATGTTAGTGGGCAGAATGTGGCTAGAGCCTACACGGCTGGGAACAATAAGAGGAAAGGGTATGATAGACCTCACCCACTCAACAACAAGTGCAGATACCACCATGTTGGCCCATGTACAGTGAAGTGCAATAACTGTAAGAGAGTTGGTCGCCAGACAATAGATTGCAGATCTGCAGCTGCTATTCCAAACACGCAAAGAGCCCCACTTGGAAATCAACAAGGTGTTATTTGCTATGAGTGTGGGAGACCGGGACATGTGAAGAGCGGATGTCCAAAGTTGAGAAACCAAAACCAGGGGAACTGAGTTGGGAACAAGACTGGAAACCAGACTGGAGGTAATGAAGCTATAGCAAGGGCTTACACCATTGGTGGAGGAGGAACAAACCCTGATTCCAATGTTATCATGGGTACGTTTCTTCTCAATAACTGTTATGCTTCTATGTTATTCGATTCGAGAGCTGATAGAAGTTTTGTGTCGTCCACCTTTAGTGCTTTGCTTGATGTTGCACCATCCACTTTAGACACTAGTTATGCCGTAGAACTTGTCGATGGAAGAATTTCATAAACGAATGTTGTTTTTAGAGGTTCCACGTTAAGATTATTAGGTCATCCATTCGACATAGATCTAATGCCCGTAGAACTTAGTAGTTTTGACGTCATCATCGATATGTATTGGTTGGCGAAGTACCACGCATTGATCGTTTGTGACGAGAAGGTCATCCGTATTCCTTATGAAGATGAGGTATTGATAATCTGAGGTGATAATTGCGACGACGGAAGTAAGATGAACATCATATCGTGTATGAGGACCCAAAAGTATATTCAGAAGGGATGTCAAGTCTACCTAGAGCAAGTTACATCCAAGAAGGTTGAGGATAAGTCGGAGGAGAAGCGACTTGAGGATGTGTCGATCGTACGGGAATTTTTGGAAGTCTTTCCAGAAGATTTGCCTGGACTACCACCTGCTCGACAAGTTGAATTTCAAATTGACTTAGTCCCTGGTGCTGAACCTGTAGCATGAGCCCCATATCGATTAGCACCAGCCGAAATGCAAGAGTTATCCACTCAATTGCAAGAACTTTCTGATAGAGGATTTATAAGACCGAGTTCCTCACCCTAGGGAGCACCGGTTTTGTTTGTCAAGAAGAAAGATGGTTCTTTTCGGATGTGTATCGACTACCGTGAACTAAACAAACTTACTATGAAGAACTGATACCCACTTCCGAGGATCGATGATCTATTCGATCAACTTCAAGGATCAAGAGTCTACTCTAAGATAGACCTGAGATCTGGTTATCACCAACTCAGAGTTTGTGAGGAAGACATTCCAAAGACAGCATTTAGAACTCATTATGGACACTACGAGTTCCAAGTAATGCCGTTTAACGCACCGGCAGTATTCATGGATTTGATGAATCGGGTGTGCAAACCATATCTGGATAGATTCGTGATTGTATTCATCGACGATATTTTGATTTATTCCAAGAGCAGAAAGGAGCACGAAGAACACCTTAAGTTGATTTTGAATTTATTGATGGAGGAATAATTGTACGCCAAATTTTCAAAGTGTGAGTTTTGGATGTCGAAGGTATAATTTCTTGGTCACGTGATTGATAGTGAAGGCATTCACGTTGATCCAGCTAAGATTGAGTCTATCAAGGATTGAGCGTCACCCAAGACACCAACCAAGATCCATCAATTTTTAGGTTTGGCTGGTTACTACTGACGATTTATCGAAGGTTTTTCAAAAATCGCTAGACCTATGACGAAACTGACTCAGAAAAGCATGAAGTTTGATTGGGGAGAAAAGGCAGAAGCTGCATTTCAGTTGTTGAAGCAAAAACTATGCAGTGCGCCGATTTTGGCTTTACGTGAGGGAAGTGAGAACTTCGTGGTATACTGCGATGCTTCGCATAAAGGGTTGGGCGCGATTTTAATGCAAAAGGAGAATGTCATAGCCTACGCATCCCGCCAACTCAAGGTTCACGAGAAGAACTGTACCACCCATGATTTGGAACTAGGAGCAGTAGTGTTTGCCCTGAAGATGTGGAGATACTATCTGTACGACACCAAGTACGTTGTGTTTACTGATCACAAGAGTTTGCAACACATTCTCGATCAGAAGGAGCCGAACATGAGGCAACGACGTTGGTTAGAGTTGTTGAGTGATTGCGACTGTGAGATTCGATATCACCTAGGGAAGGTGAACGTGGTGGCTGATGCCATGAGCCGAAAGGTGAGAAACAAGCCGCTACGAGTTTGAGCCTTAGTTATGACTATAGGGTTAAACCTTCCTAAACAGATTCTGAGTGCTCAATCGGAAGCCAGAAAGGAGGAGAACTTCATCAATGAAGATTTGCATGGCATGATTAACAAGTTAGAACCTCGTGCTGATGGAACGTTGTATTTGAATAACCAGAGTTGGATTCCGTGTTTTGGAGAGTTGAGGGCCTTGATTATGCATGAGTCGTAGAAGTCAAAGTATTCCATCCATCCTGGATCAGACAAGATGTACCAGGACCTTATGAGGCTGTATTGGTGGCCCAACATGAAAGCAAAAATTGCCACTTATGTCAGCAAGTGTTTAACATGTGCTAAGGTTAAGATAGAATATCAGAAACCGTCTAGTTTGTTGGTTCAACCAGAGATCCCACAATGGAAATAGGAGAATATAACAATGGATTTTGTGACTAAATTTCCAAAGACGGCAACAGGTCAAGACACAATTTGGGTAATCGTTGATCGTCTCACTAAGTCTGCTCATTTCTTGCCTATGCAAGAAGATGACATGTTAGAGAAGTTGACGAGACAGTACTTGAAGGAAGTAGTCTCAAAGCATGGAGTGCCAGTGTCGATCATCTCTGATCGTGATGGGAAATTTACGTCACATTTTTGGAAGTCTCTTAATAAAGCATTAGGTACTCGATTAGATATGAGTGCAGCTTATCATCCAAAGACCGATGGCCAGAGTGAGAGAACCATTCAAACATTGGAGGACATGTTACGTGCATGTGCACTCGACTTTGGAAAAGGTTGGGATAGACACTTACCATTGGTAGAATTTTCGTACAATAACAGTTACCATACCAGCATTAAGGCTGCTCCGTTTGAGGCATTGTATGGGCGCAAGTGTCGATCACCTATTTGTTGGGATAAAGTTAGAGATAGTCAGATCACTGGCCCAGTGATCATCCACGAGACGACTGAGAAGATCACTCAAATCAAGAGCCGTATCCAAGCCGCCCGTGATCGTCAAAAGAGATATGCCGACGTAAGACGAAAACCTCTTGAGTTTCAAGTAGGAGATAAAGTCAAGTTTAAAGTATCTTCTTGGAAAGGAGTGATACATTTTGGCAAACGGGGAAAGTTGAACCCTCGTTATATTAGACCTTTTAAGATCATTGCCAAAGTAGGAACCGTTGCCTATCGTCTTGAACTCCCAGAACAGTTGAGTAGAGTTCATAGTATGTTTCACGTCTTAAAATTGAAGAAATGCATGGCTGAGGAACCGCTTGATATACCATTGGATGAAATCCAAGTCGACGACAAATTGAACTTCATCGAAGAACATGTCGAAATCATGGACCGTGAGGTTAAGCGTCTGAAGCAGAGTCGTATTCTGATTTTCAAAGTACGTTGGAATTACAGGAGAGGTCTTGAGTTCACCTGGGAACGTGAAGACCAAATGCAAAAGAAATACCCGCACCTTTTTACCAACTCTGCACTCGCGGCAGAGGTTGCGTCCTAAGCTTTGATGACAAAGCTTCTTTAACGGGGAAAGAATGTCATAACTTGAGAATTTTTGTTCAATAATTTAGCCGTTTCCGTTTAGTAATTTGAATTTTTAAAAGTTTCGTTTAGCTTTTCCGTTTAACCGGGAAGTTGTTCTGTTATTATCTGAGAATCGTCACCGGGAGCGAACCGTGACACCAAACGTTGTAGTATTTTGGCAATAGCCACGTTTTTATGTTTTAGGGCAATATTTAAAATTTCATAATTTTAAGTGATGTCGTTACTCGTTTTGTTAATTATGTGTTCGGTGAAATTTAAACAATACTTTGTTATACATGCAAGACCTTTGGAAATTAAAAGTAGTTCCCTAGAAAGTTGGAGGCCACTTTTGGTCCCCCCCCCCCCCTTAGTCTTATTTGCAACCGAATATGCATGTATATACATGCATAGGATTCAAATTTTAAACTTATTCTCTAGACATGCAAGCAAGAATTATGGGAATAGGACTAGTACTAGTAATGGTGTGATAGGAGGATCATTTTGGTCCCCTATTTCTTGTCCCCCAACCAAACGGCACACACAAGTGTGTGTGAGTGTGTGTGTATCTTGTCATATATCATTCATTCTCATTCACATCCTACACACACAAAAACATTTCTCTTGTGCTTTCTCTCTCTAAAACACACGAACAAACACAAACTCTTACAAAAATCATACATTTTTCACTTTCAATCATTTACATTTGAAGACAAGTTGAAGGTTTGATCATTTAAGATCATTCGGGTATAAAATAAACAACGTTTGGGTTGTTCTTGATCTTTGTTCATCTCTAAAAATCATTTTTCTTTGTAAGTCTTCAAATCCTCAAATAACTTGTACTTTTCTACTCTTCTTGATGCATAAACCTTTGTTGTACAACTTATTTTGTAAAAAGAATGATTTTAAACTACATAAACCTTAAAAAGGTGTACATATGGTTCGAATTTTATAAAAAGGAACACAAGGAAATCATAGTTTTGTGATCGTGGTTATTTTCATGTAATAATATTGGTACTTTTGAGCTTATTGTATTCGGCTTATATTTATGAGCTTATTTGAGAGCTTGTTTGATTATTTTGGAGCTTGTTTAATGTATATATGTACACGTGTGAAATAGAAAACATAAAGAAATATTTACTTGAGATTTACTTTGGTAACTTATAAATAATATACTTGTATTTGGCTAGTTTTCAAAAGGATGAAACATTAGGCTTATTTGACTTAACTCATAAGCTCAAATAAGGCTTAATGGGCCTTAAAGCCCACGTCACCCACAACCATAGCCACGGCCCAAGCTTGTGTGCAAGCTTATGGGTTCGGCTTATTATATCTTGGCTTATTAAGAGCTTGTGGTAGCTTTTTAATGAACCTAGAACTTGTTTGATAACTTTTTAGTGCATCGGACTTGCTTATTTTGTATTTTGGCGTTTTAAAGGCTTATTGGGCCTAAAAGCCCAATAAGAGTTTTGGTGACTCGTTAGACTTGTTTTAAATGGAAAACGATTGTATAGAGTTTGTAAATTGTTAATTGGGATTTGAAAGTGGTTTGAAATTGGTTTTTGATAAAGTCTACGACTTTGGAAAAATGAGTAAACACGAACGGGTCATGCCGAAATTTTGTAAAAATCTTATACTTAGAAATTATTCAGAAAAACATAAATAATAAAATGTTATGATTAAATTACTTAACGATTTGGAAAAGGTCAAAATTATAAATAACAAGTTTATTTATACGTTAATAATAATAATATAATATTATATTTATATAATTAATATAATATTATATACGTACTTACTTACAACTTAGGACTTTTCATAAAAACCGATCACTAATGTTTTTAATACACAAATAACGTTTACCAAAAATGAATAATAAACGTTCATGCATCAATCACCTTCGTTAACTTTCCGAGACTAAATCGAAACCCGTATTCTTCTAGGTCATACCCGTGTACCACTGATCGTACCGAGTGACCATACTTTTAACGTATACTCTTTACCTTATCATCAAGGTGAGTTCATAGCCCCGCACTTTTACTCGTTTTGAATAAATGTTTTATAACTTTGGGGTGAGAAACATTGCTTGTTTTTAAAACCGGACACAAGTACTTTCATGAGAATTTTTCCCTGTTTACGTGTTGCCTAAGTAGCGCTAGACCTCCTATTGCCCAAAACTATCATGAACTGTTAATCTCTTGACCGGAGGACCGGTTGAGGGAGCGCGAGTGAATAAATAGATCTATTAGGACTAATTATCCCTATCCGGGTAAGTCGCACTTACTACCCACGGGTCGCCCGATTAAACGGATATATGTCATGTCGAATTTCGGATAGGAAATCTTAGGTCGGATTTCCTCTAGGGCAATGCAACCTATAGCTATATGAAAGCTATGTCTCAGAATTAGCATCGGTGTCAT
Organism: Tanacetum coccineum; assembly: GCA_026074375.1. Taxonomy (NCBI): domain Eukaryota; kingdom Viridiplantae; phylum Streptophyta; class Magnoliopsida; order Asterales; family Asteraceae; genus Tanacetum; species Tanacetum coccineum. The sequence goes on along the minus strand of BQNB010047429.1, from coordinate 21,614 downwards.
GAGCTTAGTGCAACGTAAATATCTTTTATGTGAAGTTGTATTCGTTATAACTGTCGCATGCCTGTAAAATCTTGTGGTCCACTATTACATCAAATTAAACCTATGAATTCACTCAACTTTATGTTGACCATTTTAAGCATGTTTTTCTCAGGTGCTTAGCTTGGAAGATGTTGCCTGATCTATATATGAAGTCAAATTGCCCGAGCCAGTTTTCAGATTTTATCTATGTTATCTTAAATACCGTTGTTGAACCTATTAAAGCTTCTGCATTTTAACTTTTGAATCTTTTAAATTTGATTGATGTAAACTTATTATTATTTTAAATTTACGCAACGGTGTTTATTTTTAAAACGTACCCTTAGAGGTCGTTCTTTATGCTTTGTACTTGAGATATCCAGGAACGTCACGCCTCCGGACACGTATTCCGTCTAGGGCCCGTTTGGGGGTGTGACAAATGTGACTAAACCTAAAGTCCCTAAACTAATATGTAAATCCATATAAGTAATAAATTTGCTCATACTACCTTGATAACTGAATAATAACTATATAGATGCATGAGTAAAACAATAAAAGTTAAAAAAATCAAAAGAGATAGGAAAAACTTGCCTGAGTTGGAATGAAGAAATCACAAGGATTTACTTTGTAGTGCTCAGTTTCTGTATCGCCATTCGTTTTTTCATCGCGTTCTATCTTAAATTCAACCATATGCTCGAGGTATCAGCTTCTCCATCCAATGTGTTTGTTTTCTTTGTTATAAATGAACCTCATTCTTGCAAACATAACGCATGAAAAAAACATTGCTTTAAAACGTCAACAATAATATTGGTGAATTCATAGGTTTGATAAATCGTTATATTGTGGGACACAAGATTTCCCAAGTTGTATGAATAATGCACAGATGCAGAGAATCAATATAAAATTGTATTACGTTGACCCTAAGCTCATGACACTGAAGCTCAAATAAATGAATACCATTATCAATATGGGCTTACATTAACCGTGATGATGTTCTAACCGCAACATCCTATGTTCGACATTGGTATATGTTCGTTTGCCAGTGATAGTTAATCACCTGGAACGGAGGATGTCAATCCAATATTCTATTCCTTAATATTCGCGCTTACAATCTAGTACATGACAGCAAATTCTGATAATGGGTCCTCAACTAGGGGTTATCGCTACTTAGGCAACACGTGATCATAATGTAAAACTTATCAACTTGTGTCCAATTGTAAAACAATGCATGTTTCTATACCCCAAAAACTTATAAACAAAATCATGTAAAAAGGGGGCTATAAACTCACCTGAGTGAGCGACTCTATCAAGTGTATACAGAAATGCGTCACGTAATGAGGAGTGCAACCTTATCCAATATTAGGTTCGTATAAGTTACTAATCAACATTGGTAACTACCACCATATATAATTCTATATAGCTAATCACCCATCTAATTGTTATTAGTGAAATCATATTTATAAAGTTTTAAATCGTTTATAAATATACCTTTGTAAAAATGGACATAAACTTTCACTGTTTCAAGTCGTTTTATTAGCGTTTCTTATGTCCACGCTTTCGTATTAAGACGTGTTATCAAAATTTGACGTTTTCATATTTTTAGTCCTCTGAATAACAGTGTTTTTTACTGTTCATACCAGTTATAAACTTATTTTTATAACTTTAATTAACGTAAATATCGTATTTTATTCGTTGTAGCTCCGTTTTTAGCGATTCTTTCGAGCACGTCTTTGTTATTAAAAGTTCTATAAATTTATTGATGTTTTCAAAATATATGTTTCTGTCATGAATAGTAAATTTTACTGTTCATGTTTATAAAATTACTTTTATAAACTTTAATTATCGTAAAACGCCGTATTTATCGTTATAGCTCCGTTTTCAGTAATCTTTTCCGAGCACGATCTCGTAATTGAAAGTTATATTTATATATGAGGTTTACAAAAAAAACAAACGTTCCTGGAGATGAACAGTAACTGTATAAAAATAGTTTTATAAATGTTTTTTATACCTTTTCTAAGTATATAAACCTCGCGTAATTCATTAACTTCTTTGTTTTTAATGAAAAAATTACGTTTCTTTTTGTTTTGAATCCTAAAATATGTGTGATTTAATAAAAATACCAAACCTTCTATTTGTAGAATTTTTATAACAAATTTTTATAAAAATTCTTTTATAACTCCGGTTATTATCGTAAAACTCGTAAACTACGTATCTTTTTCGTTATTAATCCCTTTTTCGAGTTTCTTACCTTTTTGGAATCGTCATGAGGTGTACTATCTTTATAAAATGTAAAACCTACTGTTTGAAATTCCCCCCGTTTTCTTTGTCTACATAACTAATAAAAACTTTTTACTTTTTTGTTTTGTAGTTATATTGATAACAAACAGCTCTTTTTATAGCTTTTATATAATTAATTATATACTTTTGTTTTAAATACTTTCCACTAAAATTAAAATACCACAATTACTTCCACAAGTCTTTATATTCATATGTTTTACACTTATAATTGTGTCCATAGTCCATAATTGTCCGAAAATGTCCAGAATTCACAAGATCTATTTGTGTACATACTTATTTATATAGGAGCATTCATATGTATATACTATAATTATTAGTTATTACATGAACTTTTTTTTACATACACCAAGAGTGTACAAGACTTATACTTCCATTATAACATCATATTAGTATCCATATAACATAAATAAAGTCCATGAAACAAGATTAACAAGTCATTTACAACACTTTTACTTGAAACTTATTAAGTAACTTTAAAAACCCTAATTTGTATATATACATTTTTACACTTAACCATCATGTTACAATACTTATAATCCCATTATTATATCATTGATTATTAACCGATCACATAAAACATGAAAACGTTATCAAAATGATGATCACAAGGAAAAAACTCTTTTTACATGTTTAAAAGTCCTAAATGGTTGGATTTGTGTAGTATAAACTTAACATATGCATAAAGAAAAATGTAAGGACATAAAGGGTTTTAGATGACCTTAATGAGATGTATGATGATAACCAACACAATCTAAACCCTTGTTTAGATGAAAAACCAAAGCTTGCATACTTGAAACCCTAGTTTTCCAATAGAAACCCTAATCTTGCAATAACTTGATTAAACCTTGAAAACCTTTAACCAACCCTTGCAAACACCTTAGGTTATCATAGGAATGATGTATGAGTGCTTGTATGGTCTTATAAAATCAAGCTATGGTTTGTGTAAAAGGGGTGTTTGATGCCGTGGGGTTGTAAGAGCCAAAAGGGAGAGAAAAGATGAAATCTTTCTTGTAAAAGTGAAGTGTATGAGTTTTACTTACAAGTGCAAGACTTATATCTACAAGTGGTTAGTCAAGAACACTATACAAGACAAGATGAGTGATTTAGGGAAGTCATATGGTCAAGGTATGGTTTTTGTGTAAGATAGCATGGTGTACATGACTAGTTGTTGAAGCTTGCTTGAAAACTTATATAACACATGTTTATTTCTAAGTCAAACATTATATCTTTGTATATATCTATCCATATCCGTTTTTATATGTATATAGGTGATGTTATTTTGTGAATTTTGAGTATTGGGTATAATCGTGGGTATTTGTTGAAGCGTAGAAAAGTTTTTGTGGTTCCGGGTATGCCTAAACGTATTTTATCGCGAAACGTAAACGTTTTACGTAACCAATAAAAATACAATGAACAATGATAATAATTATTCTCAAAATAATTACTTAACCCTTGTTTGATGTAAACACTTGATTGTTTGATGCCCGTTTACATTGAATGATTATTTTTAGCTTACGCGATTTAACTTAACTTTTACGATTAAAAGCAAACGCGTACAATACTAAAAATACATAGTGGATTTATTGACGACGTCAATGACCCTAAACATGGGGTGTTATAAATATACATATAAGAGCATCCTAAATTTAATGGACCCCGTTTTATCTGTTTGACGAAAAGACACGAGATTTTATTATTTTAAAGCCTTCAACATAGATGAAGTTACAAGTACACGAAATATGGACTAACCGAGGATTTCTATATGGTCGTACCCTAGCGGTGTGATACCACATACTATAGGTGTCTGAACCTGAAAGGTTGTGCATCATATTAGATAAATATCTTGTATGTACAATAAGATTGAGTCCTGCTTAAGTAGAATGATAAGCTTAAATAACAGAAGAAAAGATCTGTATAAGCCTAAATATCTACATACCACATTGGTGGCATCAATCCTTCCTCCTAATCCAACCTCAATAATGGCTACATCTACCTGCACCCAGATGCTATGGGTTCAGTAAACAAGTTATGATGATATAGGTTTTATTTTCTGGTACGTGGTATGGAAGAAATTTACCACATTACTGCTCTGCTATAAAATTTGAAAGCAAGATAAGCAAGGAAGTGAAGAGCGTCGGCTGGGCATCATCTCTTGGCATTTTGCCTGCTTATGGCAATAGGATACAAATGAGGAACACCAATCAATATCGAGAAGAGCGAAATTGGCGTCTCTATTGATTCATAATGCTCTTTAAAACCAAGACTCAAACTTTGTTGATTAATTATTCTTGGAACAGCTTAAACTTTGATGATTTATATGGGAAATATGCATTTTGCCTGCATATTTTCTAAGGCACATTTTGCTGAAGAATTAGAAGATTTGTCTCTCTTGACAATGATTGAGCATGAAGCATCTAGAAAAAACCTTACCACGTAAGGCTTTAGACGCCCATAAGAAATTACCTAGTCACGCTACTAGTATTGGTACCAAGGCCTAACGTAACAAAGACTTGTAAAAATGCTTAATAATAGTAACTTATGTCTAGTCGCAAGGGTTTCATCTTAAGTCCAGATTGTGTTTTTGTTTCAGGTGGGTCTTTTAAAAAATAATCTAAAGATCTTGGTACCATCTAACAAATAACTTGTAAAGGCATAATCTTTTATGCTACAGCTATCCCTCATCAATTGTAACTAATACTTTTAGCAAAACATCTTAGTAAGCTTCCTATAGTCAATCTAGCCAAAGTGTTCATCTTCTTGATATACAGATCCAAATAACTCATAAACAAATATCATATATGATATCATATATAATATAAACAAATATCATATATGATATCATATATACATAAACAAAGTCGTTCAACAGATTGGGATTTCTTCTTCTTCTTGGTAGTTTCTTCATAAACAAATTTATTCACCTTGATAACAGAAACTTCAGATCCCTCAACCAAATACCATATATGATATCATATATGATATGCATATGAAACATAAATATCATATATGATATCATATATAATATGCATATGAAAAAAAACATCATATATGATATGCACATGAAAAAAAAACATCATATATAATATATCATATATCATTCATACTATACGCATATAATTTATGATAATATCATATTATGATAATCAAACAAAAAAAACACAAAAAAACAAACATTTTACGAAAGCTACAAAATCCTTATTGAAATCACAACTTAATTCAAACTTATATCATACAAATACAACTTATCATAAGCATAAAACACAAGCTAATAAAAAGGCTTATTACTCTAACAAAACTGAAACGTAACTTAATAGATAAAAATACTTATATTAACAGCTTGAGTTTGACACTATCTTGTTCGTAAGCAAACAATCTCTTCGGTTTAAGGAAAGTAAGAACATTATCATACGGACCAAAATTTACATCAACAGCATCAAACGAAACACTACTCTGATCACTAGATTGATTAGATTCCATTAAACCTAAAAAATTAACAAAAATAAGCTAACAACTTAGCTTATAATTCAAAACAATTAAAATCAGCTGAAACTAAATCATAAGCTTATTAACATCAAAAATAATTCGTATAATTAAGCGTATTCGATTAAAAAAACAGATAACAAAAATAATCTGATATAAACGAATCAAAGAAACAGTTGATAGATCGATCAAGTGGAAAAAAATAGAGCGATCGATAGAAGGAAACGATCGATGGAAAATAGCAGTTATAGAGAGAGAAAGTAGAAGAGACGAATGAAACGAATCAATACACACTCGTCTGTGTGTTGAATGAGACAAAAGTAAAAAGAAAAGGATTATATACTCGACGCGAAATGACCAAAATATCCCTGCAGTGTAAAATCACGGATATAATCTACATCGTTAGATGATATGTAGATGGAAGGTGGCGATGAGTCCCCCGGTATCCTAGTAATGTTTGGTATCCAAATGAACTTAAATCAAATACTTAACTTTAATAATGATTAAAAATAATTTAAAAAAATTTATATTATTTGATAGTAACAAGTTTTTAGAGACACACGCTTCTAGGGCTGTAAACGAACAGGACGAACACGAACGAAGCCTTGTTCATGTTCGTTCATTTAATTTTAACCAGACAAATAAACCAACACGGACGCTTAAACGAACGAATTTTCGTGTTCATGTTCGTTTATTAAGAAAATGAGTTGTTCATGTTCGTTTATGTTCATTCATTAAGAAACTAAACGAACATAAACGACCAAAGATAAATGAACGTAGAAAAAAACATAAAATATTATCAAATTATACATAATATTATGTTTTATCAGTGTTGTTTTATTTAAACATACCAGATTTAAAAGTATACAATTAAAAGGATATGATATACAAACATGAACATATAAATGAACATAAACGAACGTTAATAAACGCCTAATCGGACGTTCACGAACATAAACGAATGAACGTGACTTGTGTTCATGTTCATTCATTTAACTAAATGAACGTAAAATTATTAGTCGATATAGTTATGTCATTTATTAGTCATTAATTATTGATTGTATTTAGTTGATATTTTTGGAAGATTATCAAATCATTAGGTGTATGATTAGGATTCGTATCAATCCTGTGATAGGATAAGCTTTACATTAATTGTGATAAGATAAGCTTTACATTAATTGTCATGGGCTCAAGCATGTACTATATATATCGTTTGTATTTGAAGGAAATAAACAGGAAAACATTTATCCTCCAATATGGTTATCAGGGCAAAACTGATCCTCTCTTAACTTCTCTCTAAATAGTCCACCCTCACCCTAAAATATCTGTATTTCTCTGATCTGATATAATGTTCACATGTACTCTGGCCCAATACGTGGCTCACAAGACTAATGTTGCTTAACAGTTTACACCAAAAATGCATTACAGATTGCCGCATCCCGGTCAAGGTATACTCGGTCCCGCTCTGGCTATTTATTCATCACAGCCTACTACTCTACCAAGTGCGTTTAGCATTATGACGCCACAAGACCTGTCTTGACACATAGATACAGGTGCCTCTTCTCATTTAAATTTTAATGCAAGTAATTTAAGTACTATTTTTGATAAACGTCTATTTCTATCTGTTCATGTTGGTGACCGCAAGTCTATTCCTGTCACCAACACCATCCATAGCATTATTCCTTCTCATCATCGCCCACTTCATCTTCATAATGTTCTTGTAACCCCTAATATAATTAAAAATCTCATTTATGTTCGTCAGTTCACACCTTCCTCCCTTGTAAACACCCTCACATCAGCCCCTATACCTCCCACCATAACTCACGAAACAACTCAGCCCAACAATACGACCATCCCTAATGCGGAGCCCAACACCTCATACGCCCCAACACCCCAAGGCCCAACTCCTACTAAACCTCAGTCCACCCTCCCAACTTCGATAAACCACAACCATGCCAACGACCCATCAAACCAGTCCACTACCACCACCAATTTTTGATCTTCCAAATCCCCAGCCAAACATCAAACTTGTACATGAACCTCCTCGTACTCATCCCATGATCACTCGGTTGCAATCAGGCATTGTCAAACCTATCGATCGCTTGTCTCTACATACTTCTTCTATTTCTCATATCCCTAAAATTTCGTCTCACGCCTTCCCAAACTAGCGTAATGCTATGTACGATGACTATAATGCGTTGGTTAAAAATGGCACTTGGTTACTTGTACCAAGGCCTGCAGGTGTTAATATGGTTCTGCATCCATGTGGTTGTTTAGATCAAGTTCATGCTTGATGGGGACTTTGAGCCGCTATAAGGCTCGTTTAGTTGCTAACGGTAGTAGTCAGCAACTAGGTGTTGATTTTGATGAGACGTTTAGTCCGGTCGTTAAACCGGCCACCGTTCGCACGGTCTTTAGCCTTGTTGTGTCTCGTAACTGGCCCATACACCAACTTGATGTTAAAAATGCTTTTCTTAACGGCGACTTATCTTAGACTGTGTACATGCATCAGCCTCCTGGTTTTGTTGACAATCGGTATCCTCATCATGTTTGTCTTTTACAGAGATCTTTATATGGACTAAAACAAGCACCCCGTGCTTGGTTTTAGCGATTTATGGGTTATGCCACACGAGCTGGATTTTATCATAGTCATTGTGGTTCCTTATTGTTTATCTATAGACAGGGCTCTCAGGTTGCTTACTTGCTTATTTATGTAGATGACATCATTCTCACAGCTTCCTTGTTAGGATTAAAAGACTTCTTGATGATCTTAGAGTTACTGCTGCTAAGGTTTATGTTACTGATGCTAAGCATAAATTAGTGTTGTTAGTAATCTTAAGGAAAAATATACTAAGTAGTTAGTACTACTAGTGTAACTTAGTTACCACTGCTAGTGCAACTTGGTACTGCTAGTGTAACTTAGTACTGCTAGTGTATATTAATACTGCTAGTTACTACTGCTAGTATATGTTAGTACTGCTAGAGTAAACTTAGCACTGCTAGAAAAGATTGAAGAAAATATTATAAGTAGTTACGACTGCTTGTACACAGTTAATGCTGTTGGTGTATAAGTTACTAATACTTATTAAGAGTTAATACTGCTGGTACAAAAGTTACAACTGCTGAAAGATTAAGACTGTTGAAAGAGTTTCTACTGTCAAGGAATGGATAAAGACTACTCAAAGAAAAGATAAAGATTGCTTATGGGATATGTATGAGATATTTTTGTAAAAGATACATATAAGTTATTTGTTTAGAAGATCATGATAACTTAGGAAAATATTGTAATCCTATTAGGACTCTTTGGTGTATAAAAGGAGGTCCTAGGGCATAAAGTTCTATGTATCAAAAACGAGTCATTCATAAAGTTGTTCATAGCTTCAAGGTTTTGTAACCCTAATACTAGTTAGAGTATTCGTATTAATATATTAAAGCTTTTGTTTGTTAATCTGTGTGTTCATTAGAATTACTGTTTCATTGAAGAATTCTTCTTATATTAAAGATTAGATTCCGCATAATCTTTAGTATTATCAAACAAGTTTACTATCATAAAGTTGTGTAGGATTTATCTTGGCATAACTCCTAAACCTTACACAAGGCTAAGGAATTCAAGATCATTGAGTGGGATCAACAAGTCGTATAGAGCTTGTTGCTTTGAGAAACTTTGCCTAAGAAGACATAGATCAAGGAACAGAACTATGTGGCATGCTTCAAAAGTGCATGTGTTCTCAAACCAGGTGAGTAAGGTAAGCTTTGGAGGATAAGGATGGAACAGTACATCCAGATGATTGATTATTCTCTATGGGAAGTAATAGAGAATGGTAATGCACTCTAATAACAAAACTTGTCTTGAATGTTGTGTTGAGCTATAATTGCTCCCTTTCAACTCGCTGAAGAAAAGGCACAAAAGAGGTCTTAGAGCTGGAAGGCAAGATGCACTTTATTTATGGGAATCCCTAATGAACATCATTGAAGTTTAACTCCATCAACAAGATGCCAAGTCGCTATGCAGGCTATTGAGAAGATGGTTTGGAGGGAATGCTTGCTATAAAAAGACTCAGAGAAGCTTATAAAGCAAACACTATGAAATTTTATACTGTTATCTAGCTTAGAGGTTGAATAGATCAAACCTCTGAAAGGATTCAAAAGCTTATTCAGTCAGTTGGAGATTCATGGGTCGAAAGTATCTCCACAAAAGTGATGTGAATCAGAAGTTTTACGAAGTCTGTCACTAGAATGGAAAACCACATTACAATTGATGGAGGAACAAGCCTGAGGATCAGATACATTAAGCTTAGATGGTCTTTACAAAAACATGAATATCTATGAACCAGAGGTCAAAGGGACATCAAGCTTAAACACAAACACACAAAACGTAGCATTTGTGTCCTCAAACAGCATCAACAGTACAAATAGAGCAGTAATACTGCTTATGGTGCTACAACTGCTAACACTCAAGCTACTATTGTTAACTCAATAACAATTGATAACTTGAGTGATGCTGTTATCTGTTCTTTCTTTGCAAGTCAACCAAACAGTCTATAACTTAACAATGAGGACATGTAACAAATTAATCTTGATGATTTAGAAGAGATGGACTTGAGGTGGCAGATGGCTATGCTAATAATGAGGGCAAGGAGATTCTTGAAGAATGCTGGAAGAAATCTTACTGTGAATGGTACTGAAACCATTGGGTTTGATAAGTCTAAGGTAGAGTGTTATAACTGCCACAAAAGGGGACACTTTGCAAGGGAGGGCAGGGCTCCAAGGAACCAAGAAAACAGAAATAGAGAGAACACAAGAAGGGTTGTGCCAGTGGAGACAACTACTTCCAATGATTTAATCTCATGTGATGGTCTTTGGAGACTTATGATGGAAGTGATCAAGCATAAGAAGGTCCAATAAACTTTGCACTCATGGCTTACTCTTCTACAAAGTTTCTAACTCAAAGGTATCTACTGATTCAAATGTCATCATCTTGTTTAAAAAATGTTAAAATTCTTAAAGAACAAAATGAACAACTGTTAAAAGACTTAGGACATCTAAGATAAATGTTATTACTTATAAAATAGGTTTAGAGTCTGTAGAAGCAAGACTTCTAGTTTATAAGAAAAATGAGTCTATTTATGAAGAAGATATCAAGCTCTTAAAACGTGAGATTTATTTAAAAGAAGTAGCCATTACAGAGCTTAGGAGGAAGTTGGAACTGGCTCAAAAACAAAAAGATGAAATTCAGCTAACAGTAGAAAATTTTGAGAATTCATCTAAAAACTTAAGCAAACTACTAGACTGTCAGATAGTTGATAAGTGCAAAATAGGTTTAGGGTATAATGCTGTTCCACCTCCCTATACAGGAAACTTTATGCCTCCAAAACCTGATTTGTCATTCTCTGGTCTAGAAGAGTTTGTGAATGAGCCTATAGTTAGTGAGCCTACAGTTAAGAAGCCTGTAGTTGAGACTAGTGAAGCTAAGGCTAGTGCAGACAAGCCTAAGGCAGTTAAGAAGAATAATGGTGCTCCAATTATTGAGGATTGGGTGTCTGATAGTGAGGAAGAAGATATGCCTCAGGCTAAGATTCAAAAGAAAATAGTTAAACCTAGTTTTGCTAAAATAAAGTTTGTTAAATCTAAAGAGCAAGTAAAAACTCCTTTGAAAACAACTGTTAAACAAGGTAATCAAAATAGGCAGAACACACATAGTCCTAGAGGAAACCAAAGAAACTAGAATTATATGATGTCTCAAAGATTAGGGAGTAATTTTGAGATGATTAACAAAGCTTGCTATGTGTGTGGAAGTTTTGATCACCTGCAGTATGATTGTAATAACCATCAGAGACAGTTTAATAATAAAAAGATGGTAAAACCAGTGTGGAACTATACTCAAAGGGTGAATCACCAGATTTTTTCTAGAATGACTCACCCCAGTCCTAAAAGGAACATGGTTCAAAAAGCAGTATTAATGAGGTATGGTCTAGTATCATTTACTACTGTTAGACCAGTTAATACTGCTCAACCAAGATCAACAGTGAATAGTGCAAGACCAATGACAAATGTTTTTAATAAAGCACATTCAACTGTTAGAAGACCCATTAACAACAAAACAACAACTAAAAACAGTAATTTTACTCAGAGGGTTAATACTGTTATGTTAGTGGTAAGAATGTTAATACTGCTAGGCCAAAAGCAGTAGTTAATACTGCTAAGCCAAAAGCAGTACTTATGTGTTAAGGGAACCAGTGTTAATGCTGTTAGCCTCATTTTGTGGGTTTTGACACCAAAGACTTAAAGTTTTTGACCTTGGTTTCTAAACACAAGTGCATCATGAAATTTAAAAGATTTGGATTATATGATGCACAGGCCAAGTATCCAAGTCGTGATGGCTTGGGTCCCCATAAAGAGACTGATTTTTCTTAACACATGTGCAGGGCAATCCCACAAAATAGATTATACAGACCAAGGAATGATGGACTAGTGGGATGCTCAAGGTACATGATAGGGTACATGTCCTATCTTACTAACTTTGAAGAAATTGATGGAGGATATGTTGCCCTTGGAGGTAACCCTAAAGGAGGGAAAATCATAGGCAGAGGTACAATCAAAACTGGTAATTTAGATTTTAAGAATGTGTATTTCGTTAAGAGAGTTACAGTTTAACCTTTTGTGTCTAATAAATGGTGTGACTATAAGAATAGTGTAGCTCTTAATGACACTTGAATGTATTGTTTTTATCTCCAAAAACTTTAAATTAACTAATGGAAAGTCATGTTTTACTTAAAGTTCTAGAGAAGAAACAATATGTATAGTGTTGATTTAAAGAATATTGTTCCTAAAGGAGGTCTAACTTGTCTCTTTGCAAAAGCCACATCTGATGAATCTAAACTTTGGCATAGAAGGCTTGGACACATAAATTTCAAAACTATGAATAAACTGGTTAAGGGAAATCTTGTAAGAGGTTTACCTTCAAAACTTTTTGAAATGATCAAACCTGTGTTGCTTGTCAAAAAAAAGGAAAACATAGAGCTTCTTGTAAGTCCAAAACAGTAAGTTCAAATCAGCCAACCTTAATACCATATGTTGCACATGGATTTGTATGCGTCCAACATTTGTAAAAAAGTTAATGAAAAAGATGTTATTTCCTAGTTGTACCCATATGATTCAGTAGGTTTAGTTAGGTTTTCTTTCTAGCTACTAAGGATGAGACTAGTGGCATTCTTTAGTCCTTTATAACTGGAGTAGAAAATATAATAAATCAAAGAGTTAAGGTAATTAGGTGTGACAATGGAATTGAGTTCAAGAATAAGGAGATGAATTAGTTCTGTGAGAGAAAAGGTATCAAGAGAGAATTTAGTGTAGATAGAACTCCTCAACAAAATGGAGCATCTGAGAGAAAAAATAGAACACTAATTGAGGCTGTTAGGACAATGCTAGCTGATTCTAAGCTACCAACTACTTTTTGGGCTGAAGTAGTTAATACTGCTTGCTATGTCAAAAATAGGGTATTAGTAACTAAGCCTCATAACAAGACCCCTTATGAACTTTTTCTTGGTAGAAAATCAGCTTTAGGCTTTATGAGACCATTTAGGTGTCCTGTTACAATTCTTAATACCATAGATCACTTCGGCAAGTTTGATGATAAGGCTGATGAAGGATTCTTTGTTGGGTATTCAATTAATAGTAAAGCATTTAGAGTCTTCAACATTAGAACAAGGATAGTTGAAGAGAACCTGCATGTCCAATTTAGTGAGAATATACCTAATATTGTAGGAAGTGGACCAAAATGGCTTTTTGATATTGATGCACTAAAAAAGTCAATGAATTATAAGCCAGTTATTGTAGGAAATCAGTCTAATGGTAATGCAGTAATTACAAAAAGCATGTGAATGATGCAGGTAATGCTAGATGGAAAACAGTATCTGCAAAGATTTACATTCTGCTACATTATGGCTGCTTGATCTACCATTCTCTCAAAATTCAAAGAGATTCACCTGATGGTGGATTTAATACCTTTTCAAGAGATAATGAAAAAAGGTTACTGGAAAAAACCCAGCGAAGGAAGAAGTGGGGATTCAAGTAATGATCTAAAAGAAAAGGATAATGTTAACAACACTAACAATGTTAATTCTGCTAGTGAATGAGAAACAACACTCACATTGTTATGCTGTTAGTTCAACTGTATGCTGTTGGCTAGAAGTTAATGATGTTGGTGCAAAAAAAAACAAGCATTAAAACTTCCCGATGATCCAAATATGCCTGAATGGAAGATATTGTTTATTTAGATGATGATGAAGATGTTGGTGTAGAGGCTGACATGAATAATTTGAATAAATTTATGCATGTCAGTCTTATTCCAACTACAAGAATCTATAAAGATCATCCAGTAGAATAAATTATTAGAGACTTGAATTTAACACCTCAAACAAGAAGAATGACAAAGAATTTGGAAGAACATGGTTTGTTTAGTTCTGTTTAGCAAAGAACAAACTATAAAGACTTTCAAAATTGCTTCGTTTGCTTTGCTTTTTATCATAAGAAGGAACCCAAAAAGGTTAAATTCATGCATTAAGGAACCAAGTGGATAAAGGCTATGCTACAAGAGGCTTTACAATTCAAGCTACAGAAGATTTGGACCCTGGCGGATTTTCCAAATTGGCAAAAGGCCCATATGAACTAATAGGTTTACAGGAACAAAGAGGATGAAAAAGGCATTTGTGTGATAACGTACAAAGCACAGATTGTTGCTCAAGGGTACATACAAGAGAGGGATTGATTAATGATGAAAGTCTTTTCCCTTATTGCCATAATTGAAGCAATTAGGCTATTCCTTTGCCTATGCCTCATCTATAGAGACTTGTGTGTTACAGATGGATGTCAAGAGTGCTTTTCTTTATGGTAAGATTGAAGAGGAAGTCTATGTTTGTCAAACACCAGGATTTGAAATCAAATTTCTGACGGGTATACAAAGTAGAAAAGGCACTTTATGGACTGCCATCAAGCTCCAGATCTTGGTATGAACTTTGTCAACTTATTTGGTTAGACAATGGGTTTAAGAGAGGGAAAATAGATAAGACTTTGCTTTATTTAGACAGAGGGACAAAGGTGATATTCTGTTAGTTTAAGTGTATGTAGATGATATCATTTTTGGCTCTACAAAGAAGTCATTATGCAATGAGTTGGAGAAGATGATGCATAAGAAGTTTCAGATACGTTCTATGGGTGAACTCACATTCTTCATAGGACTGCAAGTAAAGCAGAAGGAGGATAGGGTTTTTATTAGTCAAGACAAGTAGGTAACTGAGATTTTGAATAAATTTGGTTTTACTGATGTCAAGACAGCAAGCACACCTATGGAAACTCAAAAGCCTTTGCTCAAGGATGAAGATGGTGAAGAAGTTGATGTTCATTTATATAGATCAATGATTGGTTTATTGATGTATCTTACTTCTTCAAAACCTGATATTATGTTAACAGTGTGTGCCTGTGCAAGATACCAAGTCAACCCAAAAGTGTCACATCTTCTTGTTGTGATCAGAATTTTTAGGTACTTAAAAGGTCAACCTAAATTGGGCATTTGGTATCTAAAAGATTCACCTTTTGATTTGGTAGCATACACTGATAGTGATTATGCTGGAGCAAGCTTGGAAGGAAGTCTATAATAGGAGGTTGTCAATTTCTTGGGTGTAGATTGATTTCATGGCAGTGCAAGAAGCAGACTGTGGTTGCTAATTCCACAACAGAGGCTGAATATGTTGCTTCTTCAAGTTGTTGTGGCCAAGTGCTTTGGATTCAAAATCAATTACTTGATTATGGGTATAACTTTATGCATACAAAGATCTATATTGATAATGAGAGTACTATATGCATAGTTAAGAACCCTGTTTTTCATTCAAAAACAAAGCACATTGAGATTAGACATCACTTTATCAGAGATTCCAATGAAAAGAAGCTAATTCAAATGATCAAGATTCATACTGACAAGAATGTTGCAGATTTGCTTACAAAAGCATTTGATGTAAGTAGATTTCAATATTTGATTGCTAGTATTGGAATGCTCAATCTTTAAAGTCTTGATTATGAAAATGGTGAGGTAAACAGAATTGAGAGAGTTGGTGAGAATAAAAACAGAAAGAGAGATGTGTGATAAAAACAGACAGAGTGATTTAGTGAGAAAAAGAATTAAGAGAAGTTGTGAGTTGAAAAAACAGAAAGAGAGATGTGTGATAAAAACAGACAGAGTGATTTGGTGAGTAAAAAAATTAAGAGAATTTGTGAGCTGAAAAACAGAAAGAGAGTTGAATATAGTAAAAACAGACAGAGAGAATTATGAGCTAAAAGAATTGAGAGAAAGCAAAAACAGAAAGAGAGAATTATGAGCTAAAAGAATTTAGAGAAAGCAAAAAAAAAAAACAGAGTGATTTTGTGAGCTAAAATATTATTTTGATGATGGAAAAGCTGATTAGAAAGGAATTTGAGTTAACGCTGGTGATTCAAAGTTAATGCTGCTAGACATAAACTTACTGCTGCTATTGATGATGGAAATACTGATTAGAAAGGATTGGAGTTAATGCTGGTGATTCAAAGTTAATGTTGCTAGGCATAAACTTAATACTGCAAGTATAAGTTAATGCTGCTAGGCATACACTTATGCTGATGTTGAAAGTTAATGCTGCTAGGCTTAACTTACTGTTGAGTTACTACTGCTGGGTTACTTACTACTGCCAGTTGAAAGTTAATGCTGTTAGGCATAACTTACTACTGCTAGCAAACGTTAATGTTGTTGAGGGTATTTATATAAATACTTCGATTAATAGTTTCATTCAATCTTTTATATAAATACTTTGATTAAGGGTTTCATTCAATCATTTAATCAATTTCAATCTTTCATATACTCTCTAATCATAAACCCCTAACTCAATTTCATCATTTATCATCAAAACACAACATAATGGCGACCCTACAATTTGCTGATACTCATAATTTAGTCGCGTTTTTGACTAAATCTGATAAAAGTAAAGGATTTGAGCAGTTAGTGGATTTTCTGAATGCAAGTTCTATAAAGTATGCTTTAACCATCAATCCTACTATATATACATCATGCATTGAACAGTTCTGGTCTACTGTCAAGGCGAAAACGGTTAATAGGGAAGTTCAGTTACAAGCCCTAGTAGGTGGGAAGAATATTGTTGTTACTGAAGCATTTGTAAGAAGAGATCTTCAACTGGAAGATGCTGATGGTATTGATGGTCTGCCAAATGCTACAATTTTTGAACAGCTTACACTCATGGGGTATGAAAAACTTTCACAAAAGCTTACTTTCTATAAGGCATTCTTCTCTCCCCAATGGAAATTCCTTATTCATACCATTTTGTAATGCCTAAGTGCAAAGACTACTGCATGGAATGAATTTAGTAACACTATGGCCTCTGCAATTATCTGTTTAGCAACAAATCAAAAGTTTAACTTTTCCAAGTATATTTTTAAAAGCATGGTGAAGAACTTGGATACTGCTGTCATATTCTTGATGTATCCAAGATTTGGTGCAAGTCTTTTTGAATAATCAACTCGAAGGGATGGCAACTCACAACAGGATTTATATTGCACCCTATCACACAAAGAACCTTTTTGCTAACATGAGAAGGCAAGGAAAAGACTTTTCTGGTAGAGTAACACCATTATTTCCAACAATGGTGGTTCAAGCTCAAGAAGAAATGGGTGAAGGTTCAGCAATGCCAACTGATCCCCATCACACACCCATCATTACTCAACCATCATCATCTCAACCCCAAAGGAAACAAAAATCAAGAAGGCCTAAGGAGAAGGACACTGAGATTCCTCAGTCTAGTGTTCCTAGTGATCCTACAAATGTAGCAGATGAGGCTGTCAATGAGGAGCCTAGTATGCAACTTAAGGAATTGATGGATTTTTGTACCAAATTGCAACAAAGAGTGCTTGACCTGGAGAACACAAAGACTGCTCAAGCTTAGGAGATTACAAGTTTAAAGAAGAGAGTCAAGAAGTTAGAGAAGAAAGGAGGGTCAAGAACTCATAAGCTCAAAAGATTATACAGGGTTGGTAGATCTAGAAGAGTAGTATCCTCTGAAGAAGAAAGTTTGGGTGATCAGGAGGATGCATCCAAACAGGGGAGGATAGATGATATTGATGCTGATAAAGACATTTACTTGGTCAATGTTCACAGAGATGAAGATATGTTTGGAGTAAATGATCTTTAAGGTGATGAGGTAGTTGTTGAAAGTGAAGTTGCTAATAAAGATGTGAATTTAAGTGTTGATGAAGTTACATTGGCTTAAGCACTTGCAGCTTTGAAAAGTGCAAAAATTTAAGAAAAAAGGGATGTTATTAAAGAGCCAAGTGTACCAGTTAGTGCTGCTTCAACAAAGGTTAGTACTGTTATACCAACAACTGCTGCTACAACAATTACAGTTGTTAGCTCAAGACCCAGGGCAAAAGGGATTGTTTTTCATAAACAAGAGCAAGAACAAGAGCAAGCTTCTACACCAATAGTTTCTTCATAACAACCATGTTAATCCCAAACCTAGATCGATTCCTTAGGTTGTCTAAGGTTAAATTACCTTGGATAAATCCAAAATAACTTGTTGTAGAAACTTTGTATGTATATTAAAGTGTATGCAGAATCTACACCTTAATACCTAGAAGAATTATGAATAAAACAGTAATCTTGAACAAACAAAGATAAAATCAAACGCTTTAATATTATTAGATCAATAATACGAGTACTCTTCACTTAGTACTAGGGTTCACAACCTTGAAGCTTTTTTTAATCGACTTTGACAACTATGAAGACTTATATGCAAAACTGATATCCCAACTAATGCCCTAAAGCCTCCTTTATAGACTTAAGGAGTCCTCGTCGGCTTACAATACATTCCTAAGATATCTTAATCTTTTCTAAACATAAACGTAATCTTTTAAATAAATACATTATGTATATCTTGTACATAAATATCTCAATACTTATCTTCACAAGTATTCTTGTTCTCCAAACAATCTTTATCTCTTTAATCCGTCTTTATCCTCTTGACAGTAGAAAGTCTTTAAGCAGTTGTAATCTTTTCACCAGCAGCACTAATAAACATAAGCAGTAGTAATATTAGTACTAGCAGTACTAATATATACTCACAGTAGTAACTTGTACTAGCAGTCTTAACATTTACTACTAGCAGCACTAACTACTTAGCTTATATTTTAGTCTTCAACACTGAGTAGTCTTAACTTCAACTAACAGCAGTAACTCTATGCTATCAGTACTAAATTACACTAACAGTAGTAACTAGTAGTGGTAACATTATACTACCAGTACTAACCACTTAGCATAATTTCCATTATGTACCTAAGCAGTAGTAACCTTAAGAATCCATGAAGTCTTTTAAGTCCCAACAATCCTCCCCTAAACTTGATGTTCATTTTCTGAATCTTCAAGATTATTCTTTATAAGTCTTCATCATACTCAGGAAGATGTATTCAAACCTTTCATTGACCTTTTTGCTGCTTTACCATAAGCTTTAGCAGCTGATAGCACATCTTATTTTGATGATCAGTTTGAAGTTTCTTGTTTAGCATATTAGTGATGGTTATTGGTGTGAGGGGATATCTCTTTTCAACCAACATAAAAATGTAGAGATTATCAAACCTTACAAAATAAACTCTAGATGAATCAATCAACTTCCAAATGGTCACCCTGTATCCTTGTAAAATTCTTCATACATCACTCCTTTTGTGTGGTTCAAACATGACTTTCAAATCTCCCCATAACACCCTTTCAAATTCATCTTCAGGCCTTTTATCACTATACTTTGTCTTTACTATATTCCAAAGAGCCTCCAAGTCTTCTCTGTTTATTCCTTGTAGCATCCTTATCATTGAAGAGTATCTCTTGGAACTTCCATCTGCTCTTATCAACTAATAATATACCATCATACCTTCTTTATGAAGCTTGTAATCAATAATCACTGGTAGTTTGGTAGCATGTGGTATAGCATCAATTGCTATATCTTCATCCTTTTTAATCACCAAATGCTTCATTAACTCACCTTCATCATCTTCACTAGCTTCATCAACTTCATCTGACTCTTTGTCTTCCTCCATTTTTTGTTTCTTTAAGGATTCTTGATGTTGCTCTTTTCCTGCTCTTTTCCTTCCAAGCATCTTCTTTCTGCTGCCTTTAGCTGTCTCCTCACTACCTTCTACCATCTTTTCTTTGCTTTCCTGTACCTCAGAACCCATAGCCATAAATGTATTTACCCTCTTCATTTCTTTGTCAAACAACTTTTGAATTTCATCAAAACTCTTTCCCTTTAACTGTTTGTATGTGTATCCACCCATGTGCTTAAGATAGGTAGACATTTGAGTTCTCTTTTGTGCCTTAGTATGAGGTCTGTTTCTCTTTTCTTGTGCCCTGAGTGCAGCAAAATGTTTTCTTCTTTTCTCCATTAGTTCCATAAATAGTTTTCCTTTTTCCTAATCTGTCAACTCCTCTCTTTCTTTTGATTGGAGTCTTTCAGCCAACAATCTATCAGATTCCATGATAGCTTGTGTATTTTCCCATGACTCGATCAATGCTATGTTAGCTTCTTCCTCTTGTTTCCTTGCTAGCTTTTGTTCTTCTATTAATTCAGCATCCAACTTAGCTTGAATATCTCTTGTAATTTGTTCATCAAGAGCAATTTGATCTTTTCTTTTTAAAGGAACTTTAGGCTCAACCAGAATACCTTTTCCCTTGTCTTTAGAAATTGAAGGTTATGCCTCTTGTGGAACTCTGAACACACTTGGCTCCTATACTACTACCCCTTTAGCCTTAGGTCTTGTAGTGTTGTTGTTGTAGCAGCAGTAGTAACAACTTTAGGCTTAGCTGCTTTGATCTGAATAAGTGTCTAAGCCAAAGTGATTTCCTCAATAGTTGTAGGAGCAACACTATCTTCAACACTAGCAGTAGTAACTGCTTCACCAGCAGTACTATCATCAAGCTTAGTACTGTGTTCATCTTTCTCATTAACTTTTGCTTCAACAGGCATCTCATCAGCATCCAAAACTCCAGTATCAAACATTAATTCATCATCCTGTCTTTCTTGAGTTTCATCAACTAAAGTTACCTCAACATCAGCATCAATATCTGCAATACTCCTCCCCTTTTTGGATGCATCTTCAGGAGCACCCAAACTCTCCTGATCTTCAGAGGACTCAATTCTTTTAAACATTCCAACTTTCTTGATTCTCTATAAACCTATAGGTCTTGAAATTTTCTTCCTTTCCAACTTCTGGACCCTCTTCTTCAAAGCCAAAAGGTCTGACACGCAAGATATAGAAAGAAGCACACGAGGACATGGAATTTTTTACTAAAATGAGTACAAAAGAAGCACACAAGGTCTGACATACGGAATGCTATGTTGGCAATCCGTATGATCAAATCTAATCCAACGGACAAGAGTTTAAATCCAATGATTAGAGATGAAGGAAGGGCCAGGATTAAGGGAGCGTATAACAACCTGAAGGCCTAGAAGCATCATTTGGCAGCTATAAATAGAAGCTCACTCCTCACACACCTAATCTTTTTTTCCCTGTTTTTTTTAGTTAAGTAGCTTATGTAATTTTTCGTTTAAAATGTAATTTCCTTTTTAAGCTCTTGTAATCTCATTTTCAAGTTTTGTAATCAGTTTCAAATCAATGAAATATTGGTCTGCTTTATTAGATCTATTTTTGCTTAACAAGTTCTTAAATTTTCAAAAAGCTCTTATATCTCAAATGTTGTTGTCTACTATTACATAAGCTCTCATAAGCTCATCAATAGC
>BQNB010047428.1:0-43125 GCA_026074375.1 Tanacetum coccineum | reverse complement strand
GATTTATCAAACTTATGAATTCACCAACATTATTGTTGACGTTTTAAAGCAATGTTTTTCAGGAGATCAGTAAGCATAAAGTGCAAAGGATACATTGGTTATTTTGTTTTGGGAAGTCATGCTAAAGATATGGTTGAATTATGTTTTGGGAAACTTATGTGTTATGAACCAGTATCTTTGTAATAATAAGGAACAAGTTAAAGCTTCGGGCTGTTTGTATCAAATATTTGTTAAATCTAATGTATCAGTTTTAAAACGACTTTTTGGTCGTTCTATATATATCTTGTATTATTGATCTATGAAGTAACACGCCCCGGACCCTTATTCCGCTGCGACCCAATTTTGGGGTGTTACATTAGGCTTCTAAAAATAAGTAAGCCCGTTCTTCAACACTTGGGCCTGTATCATATTGTCTCTAGGATAACTAATGTCTTGAAGATATCAAACTCCTTAGGATCCAATTTGTCAAATGTTCCCTCGTCCTCTAATTCTCTTGCAGATTTTTCAACTCATCCTATTCATTGTTGACGCTGGATGCACAAAGCAGTTGTTGTGCAATTTTATTGAAAAATATCTGGGTACTATTCGTTTTGGAAATGATCAATTTTCTCCAATTTTTGGTTATGGAGATTTGATTCAAGGAAATATCACAATCAAACGGGTTTATTACGTCGAAGGCCTCAATCATAATCTTTTCTCGGTTGGTCAATTTTGTGATGCGGATTTAGAGGTTACTTTCTGGAAATCTACTTGTTATGTGAGAGATCTTAAGGGAAACAATTTACTCACTGGTAATCGTGGATCTGATCTCTACACAATTTCTCTTCAAGAAACAACTTCATCAACTCCAATCTGCTTCATGGCTAAAGCATCACCAACTCAAGCATGGTTATGGCATCGAAGACATTCTCATCTTAACTTTAACTACATCAACTTGCTTTCAAAGAAGGATGTCATGGTTAGTTTACCTAAGTTGAAATATGTCAAGGATCAACTATGTTCCTCTTATAAAGTGAGTAAAGCAAAAAAGAGCTCATTCAAGACAAAGGCTATTCCAAGTTCAAAAGGAAGGCTAAATTTGCTTCATATAGACTTATGTGGTCCAATGCGTGTTACAAGCATAAATGGGAAGAAATACATTCTGGTAATCGTTGATGACTATTCTCGATACACTTGGACTCTCTTACTTAGGTCCAAGGATGAGACACCAGAAGTGCTTAAAGATTTTCTCAAGATGATTCAACGTAATCTTCAAGCTCAAGTAATTACTGTTCGGATTGACAGAGGCACATAGTTCTTAAACAAGTCACTTCATGCATATTTTAATGAAGAAGGCATTGAACACCAAACTTCCACTCCTCGAACACCTGAACAAAACAGCGTTGTCAAAAGACGAAACCCTACTCTTGTTGAGGTTGCTCGAATGATGTTTTCAGCTTCTAAGATTCCATTGTTCTTTTGGGCTGAAGCTATTGCAACCGCATGCTATACTCATAACAGATCCATCATCATCTCGACACATGAGAAGACGGCATATCACATCATTAATGACATGAAACCTTCTATAAAACACCTTCACATCTTTGGTTGCACATGTTACTTAACAAAAGATGGTGAAAATCTGGATAAGATGAAAGAAAAATGGGATCCATGTGTCATGGTGGGATATTCTACTCAGTCGAAGGGATATCGTGTTTACAACAAGAGAAGTCGATCAATAGTTGAATCCATTCACATTAAGTTTGATGAAATCAAAGAAATGGCGTCTGCTAAAAATAACACTTTAGGTCGCGTTCCTCCACGACAAGAGATGTCTGTTGATATTGACACTTCAGGCCTCTCTCCACAAGAACAAAAGGCGTCAGACTATGAAAACTCTGGCCCCGTGCCCCTACTACAAAATGTTGTTCCTCCAGCAGGCAAGATAGATTTGTCACAACAAGAGTTGGAATTTCTATTCAGTCCTTTGTTTGAAGAATATTTCTTTGTAGGAAATTCAAGTGTCAAAAAGTCTTCTTCTCCCACTGATAATTCTAAACAACAACACACACAACCTACAGTGAATGTTCAACAACCGACAACTACAACAAATGTTAATGCTGAGAAAAACATCAACGATCAAGCAAAAATTCAAGAAGAAAATGCACATGTTGACGATAACGAATTTATCAACCCTTTCTGTACATTGGTACATGAATTTGCTGAGTCTTCCTCACGCATTGTTGATCCATCAAACATGCATACTTTCTACCAACCTAATCAATCTGAACACCGATGGACAAAAGATCACCTGCTAACTCAAGTTCATGGAAATCCATCCAAGCCAGTGCAAACAAGATGACAACTTGCAACAGATCCTGAAATATGTATGTTCATGCTCACCGTGAGTATTGTTGAACCAAAAAACATTAAGGAGGCAATGGCTAATTCAGCATGGATCAAAGCAATGCAAGATGAACTTCATCAGTTCGACAGACGTGAAGTCTGGGAACTCGTTGACAAACCCTTTGGCAAGACTGTTATAAAGCTAAAGTGGTTATGGAAGAACAAAAAGGATGAGGATCAAACTGTTATTCGCAACAAAGCATGACTTGTGGCTAAGGTTTATGCTCAAGAAGAGGGTATTGATTTTGAAGAATCGTTTGCTCCAGTTGCTCGCTTGGAGGCAGTTTGGATTTTCGTTGCCTATGATGCACACAAATCTTTTCCAATCTACCAGATGGACGTGAAAATGACATTTCTTAATGGTCCACTGAAGGAGGGGGTTTATATTTCTCAGCCAAAAGGGTTCATTGATCCTGCTCATCCAGAAAAAGTTTATCGTTTAAGGAAAGCTCTATATGGATTGAAGCAATTCGATACATTCTTGGTTTAATCACATTCATGTTTCTTACAGGTTGCTTTGCTAATTAAGGTAAAATATGTGTAATGATTGGTTTTGATCAACCTTATGACACATTAGTTTTATTAACCAACTCTGTCTTTGAAAATCTTTTTCTCTCAAGAGAATTTGAAAAAGGAGTCGGTTTTCCTAAAATTGATGGTTTTGGAATCCTTTAAGCATTTGGTTGTCGAATACCAGATAGTTTATCAAACTTAGTTTCCATATATTTTCCTTCACATTTCTTAATGAGTTTCTTTAACTCACTTATGGCAATGTTCTTGTCTTGCAATTGAGATTTTAAATCTTGTATTTCTTGATATTGTTCACGTTCTTTTAGATATACATTTGATCTGTTTTCTTTGCAAACTGTGTCATTTTTCATTTGTTCTTGACATTGGTATAAAGCAAGTTCAAGAGAAATCAAGTGTTGTTTAAGTTTAGAAAAACTCCTTAACAGCTTATTATGAACCTCTTTACTAACATTTTTAGTTTGTTTTGAAAGCTTTTGTGCAAGACATTCACATTCTTTGATTTTATGAAGATACAAGCATTGCAATTCAGTATGAGCATATGAATCAGATAAAGAATGCAAATAAGAACACATAACATCTTTAGACACACACTATTAGAGAAGTAGATCATATATGTTTGAAAAACTGCTTTATCAAATTCGAGTTCGTCAATCTCTTTTTCAAGTTATTAGACGTACTGTAAAACTGTAAACATCTCTTGTTTAAGTTCATTTACAAATTTGAAACTGTCATTTTAGGTCTTTAAAGCAAGAGGAAACAAACAAACTTTCAAAAGCAACTCCATATCTTCAATAGTTGGCGCACGAAATTTATCAAAAGTGTGAAAAACTAGAAGGGGAGGTTGAATAGTTTACTGCTTTTTAAACTAATGTATAGTTTGTTTATAAAAACTTAGATTCGACTTTATGTGATCTCAATATGTGCACAATATGAACAACACAAATAAGTAAATAAATAAATAATAGTTTACCGCTTTTAAACTAATGTATAGTTTTTTTTTAAAAAATTTATTATTATTATTATTATTATTATTATTATTATTATTAAATTATTATTATTATTATCACTTTATTAGAAGAAATAGGATAATTACAAAAAGTTAGAGGGGAGCCGAGATACTATCTGGGCCCCCACTCCTTTAACAATAGCGAAACTAATCCTATTAAAAATATGAATAGCCGCACGTGCCCCAATATCCTGAGTTAAAAAAATATTATTATTATTATTATTATTATTATTATTATTATTATTATTATTATTACTATTATTATTATTATTACTATTATTATTACTATTACTATTATTACTATTATTATTATTACTATTATTTTTTTTATTTTTTTTAATTATAATAATCACTTCATTAGAATAACAGAGATTACAATAAGTTGAAGGGAAGCCGAGATACTATCTGGGCTCCCACTCCTTTAGCAATGGAAAAGCTAATCCTATTAAAAATGTGAACAGCAGCACGGGCCCCAATATCTTGAGCCATGGAAAAGTTTCGGACCCGCTTCAGTAAAGTCACTGCATCTTTCTTAAGTTCCCCAAAAGAAGAAAATAAGAAAGGGAGAAATCCGTATCCAATATCCGCACATTTAGTCATATACTTACCCCTTTTGCGCTGCGCAGTATCAATCACCGCCCGACCAGGCACGAAATCAGCCATCCCAGTCTGTGTCAAAGGTGAGGACCCCGTCAAATCCACACACACATCAAGCCCTCCCTCCCACGAATAGAGTAACATATCCGCAGGACGTAAGGCTTGGTCACACCCTCCACCAAGCCCAATGTCGACTTCTTTGCCAGCCGAAATCCCTGACCGGAAACAAATGTCGACCAAGGTATCACGCACCGCGTTATGCCGATGCTTAATACCAATAACGCCAGCGCATGACACAGCATGGTCCCCATAAACATCCCCTGTAAAGACCTTAGAACAAGCTGAGCACGGCTTTGAGACAGAAAATAGAGGGACACCTAATCGGTAACACAAAACACAACGGTACGTCTTACCGTTCATAGTCTGTCCCAACCCAGAAATCGGAACCACACGAAGCCAGTCCGAAGTATGCTCTTCCCTTTGAGATTGCCACAAGGCCATCTGGCGAGGAGATAAAGAAAATGAAGATTCAGCATCCTTAGTAACACGAGTGAAATATATGTCTGCCATTTTCTTCATAAGTTTGGGGGCAGCGATCTCACTTGGATTACTCAGGAAATCAATCTCCATACAAGTGTTAAACATACACAAGGCGGTATCAAAAGTGGAACCATGAGCCACTATATCAACATGTCGAAGGAGCTTAGTCTGCAAAGCAGCAGACTGCAAACGAGAGGCAATAAAGGCATAATTCAAAACATCACCTGCTGAATAAACACCAAGCCCCCCAAATGCAAATGGTAAAGTGGCGAGTCTCCATTGCCAATCGCCAAACCCTGGTCCAGAAGCCGTGACAATACGCTCCAGGGCAGAACGAAGCGCCATGTCAAAAGAAAGTTGAGCCGCCTCAAAGACACGAGGGGGGCATGTGCGCATAGCAAAGTATAGTTTAGAAATACCCGCACATGCCCGAATAAGCAGTAACTCACATTGAGGGTCATTAATCTTAGCAACCGCGTCCAAGAGCACAATGGTCTTAGATACTCTCTTCATGATAAGCGCACTACTAAAATCAGCGTCCACACTAACGGGCCCGCCCAATAACTTAACCCCATGCAAAGGCCGAGAAATATTAGGTGGGAAAACACCTTCCAACATGCTCCTAGGGTCTTCCTTAGGCCAGAACAGCTCAGTTTTGTCAACGTTGAGGTGCAAGCCACAACGCGGACCATCCTCCGTAATTAATTCCAAAACTTTACCTACAACCAAAGTATCCCCAACAATAGTGCCATCGTCGAGATACCAAGCCTGCAGACAAAGATTAAAGGAGTCTCTGATCTTACAAATCAGGGGATGTAGCACTAAGGAAAACAAAAGAGGGCCAAGAGGATCACCCTGCTGCACCCCTTGGCATGACCACAGTAAGTGCTCTCCGTAGTACAATCTGGCAGGGCTAGAGTAGCAGAATTCTACCCAACGAGAGATAGCAGGGCATCGCCGACGGACCTCCTCTAACATAACCGCACGGTCTACCAGATTGAAGGCATTTTGAAAGTCCACCAATAGCATCGAAAGACCAACATCATCCCCACGATCCTCAACCAAACGATTAACAGCATGAATAATGGCCTCACCCCCTCCAGGGACTCCAACCCCAAACTGTAGACCATCCAAATAGCCATCTAAGGAATGACCAATCATAGTAGCACTAACCTTGGAGACCAGACGCCTCCAGACAGTACCAACAGCTATAGGGTGAATACCACCACCTGGCTTAACAAGCGGTGTAAGAGGGGCACTAGCAATATATTCACCAAGCATCACA
Organism: Tanacetum coccineum; assembly: GCA_026074375.1. Lineage (NCBI taxonomy): Eukaryota > Viridiplantae > Streptophyta > Magnoliopsida > Asterales > Asteraceae > Tanacetum > Tanacetum coccineum. Next base: position 36,781 of record BQNB010047428.1, on the reverse strand, counting down.
GGGCATTTACCCTCAAAAAAGAGATTCACCACTTGGGTGATAGATGAGACCAACTCATCAGAAATAGCAACAGCCGCTCCACTTAAGCAGTCCATAAGGTGTTGGGCACGCAATCCATCACGTCCACAAGACGTACCTCTGGGGAAACTCTTGATCCTGTCCAGAACCACATCCTGTGATGCAATTAGTTGGTGGTGATCAATAGGTATATCTGGCAAGGATGGAGCAGACTTGAAAGGGTGTTTAGCCTTTAAATCCTGGAGAGTAGCATCGTTGTAAGGGGCAACACCAGAAGATGAAAGAACTCTCACTGCAGCAGTATAATGGCCGTCACAAATTTTCCTCTTACACTGCTTGAGATTTCGCTCACACATATCAAGGTTTTCCTCATCCAAATCTAACATAGGAGAAGCATATTCAGTTAAGGTCTCCCTCACAAGCTGCAAACTACCACCAGGCACCCCCCAAGAACGGATGGCATTGGTGATACTCTCTTCCTGGCGTTGACGTTTATTAGCAGACCTGCACTCCAAATTACTTCTCGGGCAAAAGGTTTTGAGGAGACAAAGAGGCAAGACCAACAAACTAACCCAGCAAGAAATATCATCAGGCTTGCAAATCACCTTATCCAGCGCTCCTTTCAAGACCCGAGAAAAACCCAAACGACACTTGGGGGGAATAGATTTAACTGTACGTAGCCCCTTTGAGAGCAAACAGTCTAGGAGAGACAAAGTAAAACCATCATGTGGGTCGAGCAACGAGCTATCAACATGAACGGGCTGAGAACAAGAGGGAACAAGTGGCTTAGCAAGGTCATAGAGCACGAAGCGAACAAAACCATCACCAATATCGGGGGGTGACACAATATCCACTCCATGACGACACTTAGTCCGCGTAGTGTGAGTTTTGAAACAAACGCCGCATAACCAAATACCCATCCGTTTAAGAGTAACCTCAGCCCTCTCAAAAACACCCAAATCTGTAAGAAGAGAATGTTTAGTGATAGCTTGTGCTTCACCAATACAGTGTCTATCATGAAGATGCTTGATCAAATAAGACTTGGTAAGTCCATTACCACCACCATCACGACACCCACTAAGACCCGCGAACGGGCAATGAAACCTCGCAATAACCATAGAAGGATAAAACAACAGTGAACAAAGAACAGCTGCTACCCAAACACAAAATCACAGCAGCCAAGAGGGAAGAACAAACACTCCCCAAACGAAACAAGAAACACACAAGTTATTGATGGCCCTGAAACTGTCCGAGAACACTACCCGACAAAACCCCCTGCTGCGATGTTCGAACCTGCTCGATACCCCAAACAGACAAACCCTAAACACTGCTTGCCAAAACAGCAGACACTTACCAGAAGCCACGCTGCCGAAACACGGCTTCAAAGGACAGAAACCAAAGACGTACGGAACAAATCCCAAAACCACTTCCGAGAGGAGCCCACATACAAATTGAACAAAAACAAAAAACACCTGCTATCCCAAACAGAATTGCTCGAAACCTGTCCGAGAACCAAAAGAACATCAACAACAGACGAGATATTGATGGCTCAAAACCCAATCTGCTTAACCACAACTGCTCAAATAGACCATGGCTACACAGACCCCTAAACTAGAATGGAAAACCCCACCAATGTCAGAACCTGAATCGAAACCAACAAAGCCTTAAGCTGGAACAGAACCCCACAAGTTCACAAGCAAAACCCCACGGAAAAATCCTTAACAGAGATCGATGGCAGGTCGTAGGAACCCACTGGATGCGAGCAACACACAAGAATACCACACGAGGTGGAACCCAAAAGTCGAAAGGATCTCCCGAGGTGGAAGCGGCACAAGAGAAAACAAGAAACAAAATGAATCCTAAGCCTCACTTCAACTGAGATTATTGAATCAAAGATACAACAAGGGTGTTGAAACAAAGGGGCATATAAGATCTTTATGTGTTTAGATGGGTGATTTGAAAGGAAAAGATAAGGCAGTGAAGGACTGGATCGCTTATACAATCGCCCACACAAACACACATTATGATTACAATTATTATTATTATTATTATTATTATTATTATTATTATTATTATTATTATTATTATTATTATTATTATCCCATAATTAAACAAGAACAAAAACTTTGTTTCTTTAACTCACGAATAAAAACAACATATATATATCCCATAATTAAACCTCCTTGTCATTCTATTTGATTATTGACTAACACAAACACAAATCCTCACACATAATCAACACTTAAAAAATCCCAAATAAAAAAACATAAGTATCAAAACCTAAATTGAAACAACAAGAAAAATTGGACCAAAAAGATCCTATGCTCATGTCTCATCAACAATGAAATTTCCTAACAAAATCATATAAAAATTAATCCATAAAATTCTACAAAAATTAATAAACAATTGATGTGCTTCTCGTCGTAGTGCAGGTTTTTATGTATTTAAGTTTTACTATTTATATTTTGCCGACTTTACCTATGAAGAAATGCTTACGGGCAGTGTACCCGATCAATTGTAGACTAGTTGGTAAGTATGGTGTCGATCACTAAGAGCGATAACGTTAATTCTATTCTATTAGTATTTTAGTTATCTAGGTTAATACTAATTATCTATTCTATGTTAAACCTAAGTTAATCATAAACTAATGGTAAAAAGAGGGTTTTCAGCCGGAGAGACTGACACAGTTTTTGGTATCTAACCTAAGTTTTGATGACAGTAACACACACAAGTTGATAAACAAAAGATAGAGAAGCGGTCAAGCATAATGTAAGGAAAACGTACTAACCATGTTTATTCTAATAAAACGCAGGTTTGAATTATAAGTGCAATGATTGTCATATTGTTGTCAGATATATCATTCCTAGATTTAGGCGGTACTTATTCCTAATACCTAGACATGCTAATTCTGTCACAATTAGACACATCCACATAAAGCATTCGTGGTTGGTTATAATCTATCTAGAGGAACAATAATGGTTATCTTACTGAATCCTAGCTCATCGAGGCTTTACAAACTTACTGTTTAACGTTTCTTTATATACTGGTAGTCCACTTGTCCAGATCTTTACTCAGGGAATCAGAATGTTATTTGTTAATCCTAGGTCACCTGCTTGTCTAACTTGTTCACTAAACCAAGAGTAAAGACATCACGTTATTTGTGATCCTATTATTCCGAATATATAAATTACAGATATGGAGAGCTATCCCGGTATCTAGCCTGCTCTATATTTTCTAATCCCAAATCCAGTTGAATGATAGATCGCATAGTTAAGCACGTAAACGAGTATAAATTGTTAAACATAAGCCAACACTTAACAAGTAAGAGGTAATCGATATAAACAAACCAAACATTAAATTATCATAAACATGGCAAATACCTGAAGGTATTAGCTAACAACCATTATAACGAATACAAATGTCATAGACAAACGATTAAGCTAATTGATGACATCAAATAACGTCTATTTTATAGTTAATGAGGTATTATTTTATATGTTATTTCGGGGCCATTTAACCCCCTAAGTCATACAAATATACCCAAATTACATTTTTAATCGTTTATTTTCTGGTTTTTAGCACATGGATGGCATTTGGAGGAAATACACATGACTTGGGCTCATTTAGAGAAGAAACGAATGAAGATTACGACTCTACACCAAGAATTATGAAGAAAAGCATTCAGTACATGGAGACAGTGTCTCAAAGTGCAAGCGATGGATTCTAAGACCTCAAGGGATAGCGTCATAGAAATCTTGACAACGTCAGAACGATCCCGGCTCAAGAAACCCTAGAAGATCATGACGGCACGATGGCGTCTGGAAATGCAAGCGACGTCGTCGCGCTTGTTTCCGTTATATACAAATCCTTTTTTTAGGGTTTTAGTGTGTAACTTTTCATAACTTTTGGGAGACAAACCCTAGTGATTATAGCTGTTTTTAAGGTCATTTTTATGGCCTCAAAATCCTATTCTAACTACCTTTGATCCATGTTCTATTCAAGTAAGAGTGTTTATAATTAATCATTCAATATGTCTATGTGTTGTGTGATTGATCTATGTTATTGCTTTCTTTATAACATGGTAGGATAAACCCTCCTTTGTATTTACTTATGATTGCATGAAATTTAGGTTGTAGATCCTTTTAATGTTGCTTGTTGTGATGGATGTGTGCGTTATGCTTTAGAAAACTAGCCATAAGATATTAAATTGGCATAGACGTCTATGGAAACGCGAGTGTGTAGAAAGGATACCAGCGATAATAGTCTTCATACTACCTTACCCTTATTCTGGTTGATCCCTCTTAGGATATTTCACATGCATTTAATATACTCTTAAGGGCCTTGTAATAGTCTTCATACTACCTTACGTGTGTGTTGTTATAACAACCCACAATTTTCATATATGTAAATATCCATCTATTAAGTTAGATGATGTACAATCTATCAGTTATATATGAACTCACCTTTTTCAGGGAAATTTTTCGCTTTATTACATTACATTACTTTGCCAATATCTCAATATGCAATATATCCTGCATAACTAAAGTTAACGGACTCAGGCAACCTTCATATGGCAATCCTATCTTCATATATGTCAAGAAAACATCATAACATGTCAAGTCAATATCATAATATCATTATTACAAGATACATTATTCCTATAAGATACCATTTGCAACATCATATCAAAACGGGCTTTAAACCATTATCGGATGCCCTAAACCCTAACCTCATGAAAAGGTTAACACCTAAAGTGAATGCACAAGCTACTAAAGCATATGTACAAGTAATATAACATCTCATTTGAAATATATAATCTCTTTAAATCAAAGTACAAGTCCTTAAAAGCTCAATGCATAAGTCATTAAGCTCAATCCCTAAAATAGCCGTTTTACCTCTATTTTCATCCTCATTTCTTCACTATCACTTATGTTCAAGCTAATATACTCATTTTACAATATATGAACCCTAATTATTCCATACATAAGCTTTCATACATCTTTTTGCACTCAAAACCCTAATTCAAAACCCTAAACCCTAAAACCGAGCTAGTTTCTAAACCATGACCCGTTTCTTGATTTTTACCCATTGTAAACCTAAACCAACTCTTAAATAAGTTATAATAACATGAATTACAACATCCTCAATCATACTCCATCATCATTTCATCATTCTACTTCAATTATCCAAGAAACGAATCCAGAAAACCCTAATTATGCCCTAATTATGACTTTGACACATTTTCTCATTTTCTACCCATTTTAACTCAAACCACCTATCAAATCTTGATTATAATCCTTAATATAAGTCCTAGGATCAGTAACCTATCATTCCTAATCAAATGTATACAAATTACAAGCTAGAAAACTCAACCCGAACCCTAAATGAGCCCTAGTGAACCCGAAACCAAAACCCTTGCAAAATAACCCATTTTAACTATTTTTATTGCAATCAAGCACCTCCATGACTAAGATACTTCATTCCTAAGCAGCTTACAAGCACCTCACTTCAAATATTTTTCACATATACTGTTTAAAAATCACAAAAACTTCTTGTTCCTTCTAGTGCTTAGCCGCGGCAAAGAAAGAGAGCAACACCTCACCAAAGCTACTCCCTAGCTTATACAACTCATATAATAGCTTCTCCACATCCCTAACTAGACCCTCTATGTGTCAAAACCAGATCATAAGCTTTGCTTACTCCTTATACCTTCAAATGGGTATAAATAGGACTCTTATGTCTTTATTTTTCTTCATCCCCCACTTCCTCCTCTATAACCCTTACATAGAAGCAATCCTTTACTCTAATAGATCCTAAGTGATCTTAAGAAGGCTCAAGTTCAGAAAGGAAGCAAAATAAACCAAGAAACGAAGCCCGGGAGTCGTTATTCTAGGCGTACGAAGCCGAAAGTCCCGATTCTGACCCGTTTCCAAGCTATAAGCTCAAACCAGGTTCTCTAAGCTTATGTTCTGCTTTCATAACGTCATAATGTTCATATGATCTTGCTAAAATCATAATATAAAGCTTTGAACTCAAAAACCTAAGTGTTATGCCTTTTTGATCCAAAACCGTACACCCGAAACCCTAATTTCATGTTTTTACTTAAACTATGAGCTAAACTTGTAAACTATTGTTATAATCTATCCTAATAAGCTTATATAATGTTAAAATAAGTACTTTGATAAGTTATAAGAGAATTTGACCTTAAAACCCGCGCGTTTTCATTTTGAAACCCTAATTTGACCCGTTTTACCTTTTAGCTTAACGAATCGTTAAATTAAACTTATGTTGTGTTAAATCTTCATATTTTAGTTTATTATAACTTATAAATGACTATTGAAATGTTAAATTAAGCTTGCATGGCAATTTGGACATGTTTTGTAATTATAATCCATGCAAGGGGTATATATCGTAAATTTCAGAAACTTATAACTAAAAGGACTAAAAGTGTCATTTTATCAAAGTTATAACTATAGGGGTCTATTATGTCACTTTTTAAAGTACAAGGTTTACTTGGTATATCAATAAAAGTTGAAGGACCAAAGTCGTAAAAATGCAAACCCTAGGTATCAGAATTGGCCCAGTGGCATACAGACTAGAGCTTCCTGATACATTGGACCATTTAATTCGGAAAACGAGGAAAGCTTAATCCCCGATACATTGGACCATTTAAAATTCTTGAACGAATTGGCCCAGTGGCATACAGACTAGAGCTTCCTGAAAAGTTTAGTAGTATCCACAATACTTTCCACGTTTCAAATCTCAATAAGTGTTTATCCGACGAATCTCTCGTTATTACAATAAAAGAATTTCAACTCGACGACAAGCTCAACTTTGTAGAAGAACCAGTAAAAGTTATGGACCATGAAATCAAGCAACTCAAGCGAAGTCGTATTCCTATAATCAAAGTACGATGCAACTCTAAAAGAGGACCAGAATTTACATGGGAACGTGAAGACGAAATTCATACCAAATATCCTCATCTATTTTTAATCATCACTTCAAGTTCAATTAAATCTCGGGATGAGATTTCTGTAAGGGGTGGAGACTATAACAACCCCATTTTATATTACATTTGCTATCAAATTTCCCGTAAAACTGTTCGGTGAGTTCCATAGCCTTCGCATTTCATAGTTTCAAATGTTTTATTAAAAACCCGCGAGGGGATACATCTATAAACATGAATGCAATTTATTTTTTGTATGCTATTTCAATTTTTATTACTTTGCCTAAAACTGCTTAGCCTTTAAGTCCCCACAATCATAACCGTTAAATACACCTCTGTAGTAGCGCGAATAGATGTGAATAGATCAATTTTGGGCTGGACTTCTCGTTGGTGGTACCCCAGTTACGTGTAACCAACCGCACATCATTAGAAATCATACGGGTATTTTGGCAAAGGTACCCGCAGGGGCTATACCCGTAATCGCCATATCTCTAAGGCTTCAGATTCATGACTTAAGGCAATAATAAAATATGTATTCAAAACTGGTTGTATATCAACGTAACCCAAATACCAAATTGCATTCAAATTAGATTACTTAACCTATGGATTTCACTCAACCTTTGTGTTTGACTTTTTAGCATGTGTTTTAATCTCAGGTAACAATGGCAACATGGCAAGGGGTGGGACAGACATGAAAACCGTTATCATTCAAACTTTATTGTATAGATTTTGGGAACCTCTCGTTTGTAAAAACTCTGAAGAAATAAATGAATGATAACTTTACTTTCAAAAACGACTCTTTCTTTGATTCGTTTTCCTAAAATAATGTACTGTTGTACCTTGAAGTAATACCCCAGATTAGCTTCCGCTGCTATATGTAAAAATGGGGGTGTTACATAGACTGTGGCAACAAATTCATCATGTATGGGCTCAGGGTCTGGTCCAGCAAGAGCTACATGACTTTGTCCAGGGTTTGGTCCAACATGGTCTTCTTCCATGAGAACACGCTCTAAGGGTGGTCGAGACTTTCGGGAGGTTTTTAAAACCAGGGTATGATCTACCTGGCCTTCATCACTTCTCAGAGTCTTTTTCCTCTAGATTGACCTAGTTAGAACACAACATCTCCTTGTTCTACACTAACATTCAGGATCTCAGTGTTCAACCTTTATTGTTCAGCTTACTATATCACACCTGTTTCTACATCTATGGGAGACGAGTATCACGACCACATTTGCTGATGTGGTGAAGTTGCTAAAACTACACCTACCTCGTTGTTATATATATAATATATAATTAATAAAATATTAATAAGTGAATAGTCTAAAAAAAACACAATCAATGAAATCGGAAGTATATAGAATGTTCCCGAGGGTATGTTTTATCCCCCACGATGCTGACTGGAGAATCGATACAGTCGAAAGATTGGAGTTTGAATGAAAGAATGATTTGAGAGTGTGGAAAGCTAAGTTAAACAATAACGAGCAAAAACGATTAAGAAAAACCTAATAATTATGAAATTAAGCTAAAAAACGAGAGCACGAATCCTAAACAAAGGGTCAAAAACCTAAAATCTTCAAAGTAAAACCCTACAAATAAATTTTACTTCTAACTACTCAGGTAGAACAAATAACGAAGGGAATGTGAGGCAGGGAACGGGAGGGTGGGGCGGAGCTGGACTGTGGGGCGCGGACGGTGGGGGGGGTGGTGGGCAAGAAGCTCGGGGGAGGTGGGGGGATGGGGGGCTTTGTTGAGGAGAGGGTATGGCGATGGGTGGTGACTTTTTTTATCATTTTTTTAGATAACACGTAGCGCGGTACTTTGCATAAACGAGTCAACGTTTTAGTTTTTCACATTATATAAAAACGAGAACGTGGGAGGCCCGCGCGCCTACGTGGTTTTGGCTGACATACGTATAAGATGAAATAAGTCTAAATCGAAGCCTGCTACTTTGTTGGTTCAAGTCAAATGTACTCTCAATCTTCAATCATGCTTGCGTATTTGTACTCCTAGATATAGATCAGCCCATCTTCTGGGCATTTTTTCCACGAAATAATATTACTAAAGAAAATTTTCAAAAAAAGAAAAATATTTTTTTTGACAATTTTTTCTATTTTTATTTTAGAATTTTTCTAAACTTTAACTAAATTAAATCATAAAAAATACTAAACTATTTTTAAAAATTCTAAAAAAAATTACCTAAAATAGTTCACACTAATACTAACCTACGAAAAATGAGATCCACAAAATTCGGCTTATGAATAAGCCCGAAATAAGCTGAAACAGCTTATAGCTTAAAAAGGCAAAAAGGGGTTAAATAACAACCGTCTTGGTAACTCCTAACGTAGACTTCCCTAAGGCGCAGCGGTAAAGCTTTGTGTATATAAAAGGGGTTATCGAGTTAGAGGGCCCGGGTGTCGAGTCTGACTCACCCGGGTTTCCCCTTGTCTCCCTTTTTTTTTTACAAAAACTTTTTAACCAAACTTGTTAAGCTCCTTGAGCTTAACAATTTTTAAAACTACAACTTTTTTAGAAAAGCTAAAAATGAGCTGAAAAGGGGCTTTTAAAATGGACAGTAGCTTAAAAGATCTTAATGCTTTAATGTGTGCTAATCTTGGGAAAAAAAAAAAAAAAACTTCTTGGACTAATAAGCTAAAACTTGAATAAATAAGCTAACAGAATATCTAACTAACCTAAATAAGCACTAAAGAGCTAGAATCTAGCACTAAATAAGCTGAAAAAGGGCTTAAACTAGACAGAAAAGCTTAACAAAGCTTAAAACTTAAAAATGGCTTAATCTCTTTAACTGTTAACACAAAATAAGCAAGCAAAGTGGGAAATGAGCTCACACCACTTAACACACAGATATTATGAAGTACTAAGAACCAAAAATAAGCAATTGGAATAAGCCCAATAAGCCAGGAATTGGCTTAAGCACTCAGCAGTACTAACTTTGGGGTTAGTACTACTAGTGTGAAAATTTGGCTTTTTCTTTTACTCAATAAGCAATGCAAGGGACTAATAAGCTAAGAAAAACAGAAAACCAAGCTAAATAAGTAATAGAGAATAAAAACTATAACTAATAAGCTCCTAATAAGCTTAGAAAAAGAAAATAAGCAATTCACTACACTAAACTAAATGAGACAGTCAAAGAGCCTACTTTGAGCTTAAAAATAAGCAATCAAAAGAGCTTCCTAAGGTTTGAGCTTGAGGGGGCTTATCAAAGAGCTTATGGGCTTTTTAGAAAAGCCAATAGAACTAAGGGCTTAAGGCTAAATGAGCTAAAAAGGGGGCTTGAAATTGGTGGTCTAGCACCAGGGGAAATGGACTAAAGAAGAGGGGCTTATATTGACAGCTTAAAATAAGCTGTCAAAATAAGCTCAAAAAGAAAAACTCGGATAAAACAATGAAGAATGGCTTAAAGTGAGCTTATGCTCAAATTTTAAGCCTCTAAAAACATATTAAAGCTGCTGATTTTAGTCTTTGAAAAAGGGGCTTTTTCTTTTACTAAAATGATGACACCAATCTAGGCAGTTTTGACCTAGGCACACAAATGACTCACAGCACTTTTGACAGCTTGTTTAGACACTCAAATGACACAACTTTTGAAACTAAAACTCAAGTATACAAGAGCTTATGAAATAAGCTCTTGTACCTCCTTCAAAAAACCACAGTTTCAAAGAACACTTATAAAAATTTGAAAAACATGCTTTGGACTAAGAATCTTTGGCAAAACAGAATTAAATAAGCATAAAATTGCTAACCAACTTTGGCCAAATGGCCACAACCCATAACATTTCTAATTTGACCCATTTTAGTACTTAACCCAAACACCCTCTTATATTTTTAAAACTGATTTTAAAACTTTTAAAAGCTGATTTAGGCACTCATTTTTTAAAAAAAAGATCAAACAAGCATTAATAAGCATAAAGAGGACATAAACAAGTAAGACAAACAAGAATAAGCTAAGAATAAGCACAAATAAGCTGTTGCTACAGTAACTTTTAAGCAAAAGTTTAAAAAGAAGGCATACCTTAATCCTTGCTCAAAACAGGATAAAATGCACCTAAATAAGCTCTAATCCTACCCTTAGCTTATGAATAAGCTAAACTAAGAAAACCCAATGAGCCATCCTTGTTTGCTCATTCATCCACTTGCTTGATCAAACAGTACCTCGTTTTTTTTTCTTTTGAATTTTCCTCAAATTTGTATCACAGTTTAAAAACAACTTATAAAGTGCTTATATGTTGAGCTTAAAAGGTTGTTAAAGAAACACAAGTAACTTAGACACAATGTAAAATTTAAGCTGAATTTTCATTAAAAAGAAGGTACAAGTACATAAAAGTTTTGCTACTTAAAAACTTAAAACTGAACTAAAAAAAACTACTACAAAACTAACTGTTTGCCTCAAGGGCTTACAAGAGACTTATATAGAAAAGCTAAGCTAGGGTTTCTCTACTCTTGTCTTCACTCCTTGTGCTTCTTTGTAGACACATAAACTGACTTGTGTGTTTGTTGTGAGAGTGTAGAAAACACAAACAAATCCTAGCCCTTAATTATAATCCCAAGTCATCATCACCATCGAAAATGGTTCTTGGACAATGGGGGATTGCCAAGTTGGCACTTTTGTAGCTGGGAAAGTTTAGTGGAGGAGGGGGGTGATGTTTACCCATGGTGTTGAAGGGTTGCAGGGTAAAAGAGGGGAAGAAATCCCGTGAACAGTTCTTGGGTTTTGGTTTGGGCGGGAAAGTGAGTTATAAAAAGGTTTGGGGTGACAGGGTGTGGGTTTGGAGAAATGGCAAGGTTAGTCCCCCGAAGTTATAAGGTATTTAAGCATCCATGGACCCCTTGTTGTGATAGATAAGGTTGAGGGTTTGGCAGAAAATGCCCCCTCAACCTTATCACTCTTATTGCAACGTAGTCCTTTGGGTGAGAGCAGAACAAGTTTTGGGACATTGGCAGAAACACCCCCTCACTTTTTGGTTTATTTTTCAAGTTAAATTGCAAAATCAGCCCTTGTAGTCATTTTTCTTCTTGTATTACATTTAGGATTGAACAATTTTTGGTCCCTCTATTTATATTTTCTTCTGATTTTGACTTCTTTTGACTTTGACTTTGTCGGTTGACTTTTGACTTTGACTTTTTGACTTTCATGTTGACTTTTTAACTTGGTTGACTTTTTGGCTTCGATTTGGCTTCGTCTTTTCACATTTTTCCATTCCGTGCCCAGCTTTGTTGTTTTTGGCTTTGTTTTTCGTCCTTTTGTGAATATCTGTTTCCTGCACAACACAAATGCAAAACAAACATATATTTGGCATTTTTGTCTGTTTTTGGTCATTTAAGTCCGTTTTAGAAATAGAAAAAGGTATGTGTAAATTTACGCACATGACCAATGTGTCATCCTAGGCTCTGTAGTGGGTCCAGTAGATGCTTCCTCAGCCACTGGAGTTCGCCTCTAAAAAATGAATTGATCCGTGGTGCCCTTCTTCTTAGGCATTTTCTGTTCTAACAATGATTATGCAACATGTTCATCTGTAGCAATCCCTTTCCCTTTACCTTCAACAATAGGGAGTTTTTTAGTGATACATGTCGTAGGTTCACGAAAAACCACTCCGCCAACGGGTGCTTGACCATGTGCTTGAAAAGATTCCAAGCTCATTTGTATACCTCATGGAGATCAAATTCTTCATCTTCCACTTGAGGTTCAGGCTCAGGATGAACTTGTTCTTCTTCAGGTTCATCAACTACTGTAAGAACTCTTTCTTTTCGCAACTTTCCCACTTTTCCTTTGGCTATCCTTTCTTTCGGAGAAGGCTTGGTTGATTTTTCTATCACAGGCTTCGTTTGTTTATCTGGTGCAGGTTTCTTGACAGGTGTAGGCTTTTTGGGCTTGTCAGCTATAGAAGTTGTCTTCTTCTGCTCATCCCTTTTAGCAGTGGACTTACGAGCAACCATATCCAAATACTGCTGGTAGTATGGTGAAGTTTGAATGGCTTCAGTGATCAACTCTTTTGGAATAGGCTTTCTAAAAACTTCATCCTTTTCACCTTTGGGAACGAACTTGAGATTGCCAAGAGGAAAGTCATCACCAGTAATGTGAACCGGAGACTCAGGTCTTCGGTGGATATTATGTCTGCTTCCTAAGTAGTAGATTATCAGCTTTGTGAATCGGCAGTAAGGAATGACGTGAGGAGTTGACTTTGTGGAAGGAATACTAAGACTAGCCCGATGAGAAAAGAAAGTCTGAATTCCTTGCATAAACTCCTCCCATAAAAGTTTTGCATAATCAACATTAGATCTTGTGACAATACCCCATAGAATTTGAAGAACAGGGTATCTGGGTTTGTCACTTCCAGAAGTCTTGCCGATTAAACACTAGTTGATCAAAGTAAGCATAGCTCTCCACGGCTGGAAAAGATTATTCACATGCATCTTGGAGACAAAGTGAATTGCCTCTGGATAGCCTAATTCGTTAAAAAAAGGTCCATAACATGTTTACCCGCGGGGGTGGGGTGGACACAAAAGATGGGTTTGGAATACCCGGGTTAATTACAAGCTTCACGGAGAAGATCGGAATTAAGAGGAAACCACTGTTCGTCTAGTTGGAAGCTATATATACCATACTTTGCTTCTTGTGTTAGAGTATTCCAAAACTGATGTATATAGATGGATCGAACATTTGTTGATGTAGTGAATGCTCTGAAGAACTTGGCGTTCTGGAGAATGTCCACAGAGATGCGAAAGATGGGATTCTTCTGCAGTTTCTTTAGATCCAAAAGAAGATAGCTTTTCCCATGAGGTAAGCGTGCCTTGACGGGAACCAATTGATCATTAGATCTAGTAGGAGCAGGGATATTTTCTTCAGCCATCTTATCTGCATAAGAATATTAAGATAGATAGACAAAATAGCAGATAATTGATGTTAGAAGAAAATATTAACCTTGAGTTTGACTTTCCATATCATGTTTGCTTAAGATATGATTAATACAGGTTTGATGAGATGACACACATTGATACATTGGTTATTGACTTCTGTAACTCCAATGGTTAACCGTGGTCAACCTTGGTCAAGGTCCAGAAAGTATCCGACAAGCTCAATCATAAGTTAACCATTCCCGGATGGGAATAAGTTATGTGTTTGGGCCTTTGGAATAACCCTTATGTGGTTAATGGGCTTAATAGGCCAAATCAAGAGAAGATTATGCCCAAACCACTGCCCCCAGCATTTTAACGAAACCACCAAGTGGTTGGTAAAGGTATAACCGCTGGCATAGCAGGTTATCAAATCCGCCACATGGTGGATTGAGAAAGCCGTCATGAGCAACCCAACAACATCGCCATGACTACAAAACATTTTCCTTAAATCGCTATGACCAAACCGCTACAAATATTTTAATGTTATTTGATCAAACCGCTTCAACCAAACCTCTATGAGTATTTTAATCATTTTGATCAAACTGCTTCAACCAAACCACTATGAATATTTTAATCATTTTGATCAAACCGCTTCAACCAAACCGCTTCAACTAAACCGCTATGAATATCTTAATCATTTTAATCAAATAGCCGCCATTTTAAAAAAAATTGAAATAGAGGTTTGACACTTTTAATTTTAAAATAATAAATATCTAAACCACGCATGCAAGCCCCGAAAATTTCCCTGTATGAATAAAATAACATTAAAAAGGCAAACCGCTACCTAGAGTGAACATGGAAAACCGCTGCTTAGAAAAATCTAGCAAACCATTATATTGAGAAACAAGCAAACCGCTACCTAGATTTTATGCAAACCCCCCCGCTAAACAAGAAAGGCAAACCGCTGCATTATAACACCAATTTCCACTTCAATTTTCTATTGTTTTGAGCTAATCCAAACACAGTCCAAGGCATCCTAGATCCTTTTGATCACCTAGTAGGCAGTTTTTTAACATCCTTATCTTCTCATTACATCACTATAGAGCCTTACACCACATATAAGCCACGAAATCCTTGAAATTCTTACGGGGGACATGCAAACTTGCTTTGCTACACACAATGATTTTATACTAACATACACAAGCATACAAACCTATTACAACAACAGCAAACCGCTGTTTGACTTTAGAAAGTCAACCAACATGTGAAAATCAACAATCCATGCAATATATTAAAAAAGGATCTCAACTAAGCATTAAACAATCATTATTACAACCTTATTGACAAATCCCATCAATTAAATCACACCTTGTGTTACACTCTACTGGCAATTCAATCAAAAACCAAACAAAGACTAATCTTAGCATCTAAATGAGTTGATTTCTACAAACCAAATATGATCGGAGGTAGTCTATACCCCTATCCGCACATTTATCCCAGCACCAAATAACAATTACAACAACACTTATGTTGATCTCAACATCATAGATCGAATTCTTAAGCTGTATAATGATTAGTTATATTAAGATAAATCTAACACAACTATAGTAGAAACATTGTTTGAAATGTATTAAAGATTAGCTGAAATCTAATCTTTAATATTGAGAAGAATTAACAATGAAACAGTAATTAAATGAACAAAATTCAAAACAAAAAAAAATCTCCAATTATTATTAATAATACTAAATACTCTCAAAGAATAGGTGTGTTTTTGGCAAGGTTGCACCATTCTCTATGACTTCCCATAGTGCATAGTCTATCATCTGGATGTATTATTCAATCCTCATCCTCCATAACTTAAACTCACCCAGTTTGAGCATGGGAACTTTAGATGCAGCCACCATATGTGTAGAATCTTAATCCATATCTTCTAGCAAAGTTCCTCAAAGCAACAAGCTCTGATACCACTTGTTGATCCCACTTCAATAGATCAAACTCCTTAAGCTTATATAAGGATTAGTTATATTAGATAAATCTAACACAACTATAGTAGAAACTTTGTTTGAATTTATTAAAGATTATGCAGAATCTAATCTTTAATATTAAGAAGAACTATCAATGAAACAGTAATTATATGAACAAATAATTTAACAAACAAAAGCTCCAATATTAATAATATGAATACTCTCAAAGTATTAGGGTTACAAACACCTTGAAGCTATGATAATTCTATAAAAGACTCGTATGTCTATCAATCTCTATGCCCTAGAACCTCCTTTTATACACCAAGGAGTCCTAAACGGCTTACAATACTTTCCTAAGAATATCAAATCTTTTAAACAAATAAGTTATACATATCTTTTACACAAATAACTCAAAATCACATTGCAGAGCCTATACTAACTCAGCAGTACTAACTTCTTTACTAGCAGCATTAACTCCTTCAACAGCATTAACTTTGTACTAACAATAGTAACTTTTGTACTAGTAGTAGTAACTACTTAGCAGTTTTTCTTCTAAGTCTCTGAGCATCACTAATATGCACTAACAGTAGTAACTTTACACTAGCAGTACTAACTAATACTTATCATTTTTCTCAGAAGTTCTTGAGCAGTACTAACATAACTGGGCAGCATTAAATTTGATATGAGCAGCAATAATACTAGCATCATTAAGAAGGATTTTAATCCCAACAATCCTCCTCTAAACTTGATATTTATCTCCAAAATCATCAAGTTTCTTCATTAAAAGCTCCATAATCACCAGGAGGATGCTTCCAAATACTTCATTGATTCTTAAGCTGTTTTGTGGAAGTTTAAGAAGTGATATGCCATTTTCTAAATTAATCAATGTGCAATATTCTTTCATCTGGAATGCTTCCCATTAGACTTTGATGCATTGCTGTGTCTTTATCTTATCACCTTCTACTTCTTTAGTTCTTCTTGTTTCAACTCTTCTCCTGTCTTTTGAATACCTTCACAAGTCTGTTCTGAAGTAACAAATGTATTCCACCCTCTTGAAAGCCTGTCACAACTTCTCTAATAGAATCAAAGATTTGTTCTTTAAGGCTTTGGGCTTCTGTCCTTACTTATTCTTAGGTATGTACAAATGATTTTTCTTTGTTGAGCTGGGGTTGGTGTTTGTTCTCTTCTCTTCTGCATTTTTGAGCAAAGTGCTTTCTTCTTTGCTCTAAGAGTTGTTGAAATAATTTTCCTTTCTTCAACAGACAACTCTTCTTGCTCCTCTGCTTGCAGTCTTTGAAGCAATTCATGATCAACCTCTATTTGTATGATAATCATCAATTCTTCAATTTAAGGAACATGCTTCTTTTTCTTTTTCACCTTTTTCTTTGCAAGTCTTTCTTCTTCATCAAATTCAGCTTGTAACTTTGAAGCAATTTCTTCATCAAGCCTGATTAGATCTTTCTTTTTCATAGTCTTTACAGGTTCTTCTACCATTATTCCTTTACCCTTGTCCTGTGATTGTAGTGAAGAAATTGTTGTTGTTGTTGTAGATCTACCTGGCTCTTGAAAAACAATCCCCTTCACCTTGGGTTTTGAAGTTTTAATGCTTCAAGTGCTTGAGCCAAAGTAATTTCTTCAGTAGTTATAATAGCAATTGTTGAAGTTAGTACTAAACTGTGCAGCATCAAACTATTCTTCAATACATTTTCATTTGCCCTGCAACAAACACTCTTCGCCATTTAAAGCTCACATCAACATCTCATTATACAACATAATCTTAAACATTAAACAATGGGTAATGTCGTCATCTACTTCAATAGCATTAATCCTCTCCCCATACCTATGGCGTATGATTGTTCGGACGTTATAAGTCTTTATTATTATTATTGCACTTTAAAACTTTATGAGTTATGGATATACGCGTATTCCCTAACTTATAAGCTCGTATCCACCAAAACTGACCCGTATTTTGTTTAGTTTAGTTTAAATTAACCGTAGGTACCAAGATTTTTCCTATATTTTATACAGGACCTTGGAAGCAAAGAATATCGACGAATATTGGTGGAGAATTTACAAATCTGGAGATCTTGAAGTGTTGGAGTCTTGAAACCTCAAGACGGCTGTTCAACACACAATCTTGCTCATAAACGCAAATTGGAGAA
Organism: Tanacetum coccineum; assembly: GCA_026074375.1. NCBI lineage: Eukaryota > Viridiplantae > Streptophyta > Magnoliopsida > Asterales > Asteraceae > Tanacetum > Tanacetum coccineum. The sequence goes on along the minus strand of BQNB010047428.1, from coordinate 18,839 downwards.
TCTACCGAGCAAATATCAGGGGAGTTTCTCATTCTAATTCTTTTTAATTCCCGTATTTTTAATATTTTATCTATACAACGAGGACGTTGTATAATTCAAGTGGGGGGATGGAATTAGAATGTTTACTTGTCCTATTTTTCACATTAAAATGATTAAAATGCTTAAATTATGCTCAAATTTAAAAAAATTTCAAGCATACTTTTGTGAAAATTACTTGATACATAACCGCACACAATAACCCTTGTTAGATATTGTGAGAATTTAGCCTATCCGTTTCCAAATGTTTACCCAAATTCCATAAAATATGAGTGTGCCGGTGATGTTGTAGACTTTAGAACTTGGCTTGGTATATCACTCGAGACCACAATGATGAGTATTATGGATTTAATTGGAGTAACTTGTTTACATTGGTAAATTTTTAGGATTACACCCAAAAAGCCTATCCATGTTGTTTATTAACTAACTACACCGGTTAGTTAACCTCCAGTTTAAACCCTTTTTCACTCTCATCTTTAGAGTGAAGATCCACTAGAACAACCCGTAGAGCCAATCCTTTAGGAACTACACCAATTATTTGTTTCGTTACACCCTTACACCTTAACCTACCCTGTTAGATTAAGTTTAATTTACAGTTTCTAGTTGATTAAAAGTGTAAAGTTTGTATTTCCCGAGTCTTGTGTCATTTTATATATTTGGTGCGGTTGGAAATTTGCACATTGCAAATGGGAATGTATATTAGTAGTCAAAACTCATGTATTTTTTACTACCATCGCAATTATTGGTGAGTCCGAAGAATGAAGAACTATCGAAGGAATTATCCGGAATTATTATGATCGTGAAGATGGTGAAATTACACCGAGATTTGAAGTATAGTTAGCAAAAAAACACGAAAAAAATAATAAAAATCACAACAAAAAAGAGAAGCAAAAGTTTGAAGATAATCGTTTCGCAACTACCGAAGGAATTACACGAAGGATCGATTATTCCTTGATACAAATCGACAATGTAGGGTATTGTACAAAGTGGAAGATATCACCACTTGCCTTGTAGAGTATGTAAAAGTTATAGGATGATTGGGGAGTTGACCATTACGGGAACGCCAACTTAGGTTGTTGTTTTTGATCAATGATCAAGACGTTGTAAATAGTCGTGTCTTTATCATGGTAACGGTCGGGAAAAGTGTCTAGCAACTTGTACTATAGGCTTAATCTATTTGTTTCTTAATTTTTATTTAACAACAATTTACTTCCCTCTCACCTGATGATTAGCCGTTGATTTTACGCGAATGAGGATTTATACGAACATGCATGTCTATTCCGTCATTACGGCCATGTATGCATGTCTCGTACCTCGTTGGTTTATGACTTTTGGTGAAAGTTAGAAGGTCCCTACCCTATATCATCCTTCATCCTAACCGTTGGTTAAATTCGAATGGGGATGTGATTGAACACACATGTCTATTCCGTCGTTACAACCATGTATGTGTGCTTCAGCTGCCTTGTTGGAGTGGTACTTCTAGTGAAAGCTTGTAGAATGATCAACCGTAAGCCTTTCCATGTGAAAAAACCATAATTTACGTTATAATTTGTTACTCTTGGCTTTAGTGGTGGAAGATGTATATTACCTTGCAAGCTTATAATAGAATACACGTCTCACGACGAGCAATTGAGCGAATTAGTTAAATTTTACCACAGTAGATTAGCTGGTGGGAGTGATACTTGATTTGAGTGTTTTCATCTTCCTATTTCGTGAGGTGTTTGGTTGTGTTCTTGTAATAGATCAAATAAATGCTTTAACGGAAAACATCCTTAGGGATACATTTTTATAAATTTCTAAAGGCTACTTGAGGACAAGTAGGATTCAAGTGGGGGGATATTTGATGACATCAAATAACGTTTATTTTATAGCATCATTCATCCCATGTTATTAACCCATTTGTATAATTATTGCAAAGAATTGTTGCTTAATCGTTTATATTTGAGAATTACAGTAGTTATGGAGTAGTTGGTGAATATTAGCAAAAGACGCGCATTCTGGAGCTTAAATGAAGATATTTTGAAGATTACTATTCTAAAGACCAATATGCCGTATCCATCAAGGAAGATACGGCGTATCCGTGCCTGCACTCACCAAAGACCACAAAGGAAACAAGATCAATACGCCATATCCAGAGAAGACCAATACGTCGTATTGGAAATATGGAATGAGTATAATATTCTGGAAGATATCAAGCGTGGTCCCTACTCCAAGAAATCCCTAATACGCCATATCCAACCCATGGATACGCCGTATTGAACCGACTTCCAGACCCTATAAATACAAAACTCAAAAACGAGTTTTAAGGGTGCTAAATCATATTCTCAATACCTAAACCACAAAAATCGATTTTTAGAGGAGAAAAAGAGCGAGGTCAAGCAATGTTATCAATTCCATGGGAGACAACGTGTAATTCCATATACTTTAGTAACCATTTAGCTTTTGGTATCATTCGTTAACTCAGTTAGTTTACCTTGGCTAAATAATTGCTCTTGTATTTATTATGACGTTTGAAGGCTAATACCTTCGGGTATTAGCCATTATTATAAAGATTTGAATGTTTGGTATTGTTTATCTCGATTTCTTGATTTATCGTTGAATGCTTGTTTATGTTTATCAATTTATACTTGTTTACGTGCTTTTGTATGCGACCTATCACTCAACTGGATCTAGTGATGCGGACCAAGTAATCTAGAGTCCGGGATAGCTCTCCATATAGTAATTTATACATCTAGAATCATAGGATCACAAATGTTGTCCTTTTAAATCTGTGTCTAGGATACACTTCGGGTTTAATTAGTTAATTGGATATTGCCAATGGTTTATTGAACGTGTTGACTAGAAGGTTAACTTAGATAATTCAACAAATAACGTACTGATTCCATTGGATAGTTGGACAAGTGGACTACTAGTGTATTAGTTGTCATTAAGCAGTAAATGGGTAAAGTCTATATGAGCTAGGGTTTAACAAGATCACCATTGCTTTAATCTCTAAGATCGATTATAATCAACAAATAAGGATGCTTTATGCGGATGCTTTAATAGTGATAGAATTAATGTGTCTAGGTCTTAGGAAGAAGTCCCATCTAAGTCTTAAGAATGATATGCCACCTCGAGAGAAGAAATCATTGCACTAAATAAACAAACCAATGTTCTAGACGGATTAATAATGGTTAATACAATTTTCTATCATAAGGCTCGACCGCTCTTTGATCTTCTGTTAATTAGCTTACGTGGGTTAATGTGTCTTGAATTGATTATAGTCACCGACCAACCTGTGCCAATCTCTCATGCGGAAACCCCCTTTTACCTGTTAGAATTAGGATTAGAACTAACATAGGTTTAGCATAGGTTTGACTTAGATTAGAATTAACATAGATTAGATAACCAAAATATAAATAAATTGAGAGATTTAACCTCGCTTCAAGTGTTCGACACCCTACTTACCACGAATCTACCACCGACCAGGTACACTGCCCGTTAAAGTGTTGTTTTTTGTTAAGTCGGCAAAATATAAATTTAAAACTTGAAACATCTTAAATAAACACCACACAACGACACACCAGTAGGCTAAGGTGTAACGAAACAAATAATTAGTGTAGTTCCTAAAGGATTGGCTCTACGGGTTGTTATAAGGGTATCTTACTCTTAAAGTAAGAGTAAACCAAGGGTTTATTGGCTACGTAAAATGCTTACGTTTCGCGATAAAATGCGTTTAGGCATTCCCGGAAGTTCCAAAACCTAACTACGCCTTTCTTGTTTGTGTAGCTGATTTCAAATCTCCAATCAATCACTTAATCAATAGGATGATCTTTATGAATTCTTATAGTTGGAATAGGACTGACTTGGATTGTTGTATCCAAATTGTTCATGTCAGCCTCTGCACCATTATCTTATCTTCTATTATCTTCCAAAGCGGGCATATTTAGATCAAATGAAAGTTCATTGCTTGTTTTTCCACCAACAGCATTAACCTCATTTGTGCTAGCAGCATTAACATTGTTAGTGCTGTTAACATTATCTTTCTTCTCTTGATCATTACATTCACTATCTTTTCTTGGATCTTCATCAACCTTCTTTCCATCATCACTTGAAGGTTTGAATTCATCATCATGAGAACTCTTTGGATCTTAGGAAAATAGTGGATCAGCAGTCCATAATGGTAGCAAAATGCAATTTTTGATAGGTTCTGTCTCCTTTCTAGCTTGACCTGCATTATCACTTGCTTTTGTACCTTTTCTTGTGATTTTCCCTCCTTTGGGGTTCCCTCCAAAAGCAACATATCCTCCATCTATCTCTTCATAATCTGTAAGATAGGACATGTTCCCTGTCATGTGCCTTGAGCATTCTACTATTAATCACTCCTTGATCCTGGTTAATCCATTTATGGATTAACCCTGACACATTAGATAGAAAATAATTTCTTTTGGGGGACCCAAGCATCACTAAGTTGGATCTGCCTTGTGCATCAATATGATCAAACTTATTTAGGGTAATTAATGCACTGTTGTGTTTAGAAACATGGTCTAAAACTTTAGTCTTTGGTTTCCAAACCCAAAAAGCCGAGGCCTTAACAACATTAACATTATTTCCCTTAACAGCATTAACTACTACTTTTAGCCTAGCAGTATTAACATTTTTATCCCTAATAGTATTAACCCTTTGATTAATATTACTATTTTAAATATTGTGTTCTTATGAATGGGCCTTTTAACAGTTGAAATGTGTTGTTTTTAGAAATATATGACATTGGTCTAGCAGCATTCACTGTTGTTTTTGAGTGAGCAGCATTAACTTGTCTAGCAATATTAACTGATACTAAACCAGACTTTATTAGTATTGCTCTTGGAACCATATTTCTTTTAGCACAGGGGTGAGTTTTTTTAGCAAATTTTTGATGATTCACCCTTTGAGCATTGTTCCAAACAACTTTTACCATCCTTTGGTTTTGAAACTGTTTTTAATGGTAATTGCAATCAACTTGCAAATGATCAAAGCTTCCACACACATAACAGGCTTTATTAAAACATTCTCAAAATTGCTTCCTAGTTTTTGAAATCATATTGTTCCAATTTTCTTCGATTGCCTCCCTGAACTGTGAGTGTTTTGCCTATGTTTAACAGTTTTCCTCACAGTTTTCTCTTGTTGCTTAGGTTTGACAAACTCTATCTTAGCAATACTAGGCTTAACTGTTTTGTTCTCAGTTTTAGTTTGAGACACATTTTCTTCCTTACTATCTAACACCCATTCTTCAATAATTTGGGCATCATCATTCTTCCTAACTTCCTTAGGCTCTTCTTCATTAGACTTTTTGTTCTCAACTACAGGTTTATTAACAAACTCATCTAAACCAGTAAAAGACAAATCAGGTGTTGGAGGCATGAAATTTCCTGTGTAGGGAGGTGGAACTGCATTATATTTTTCATATCCTAAACCTTTCTTGCAATTATCAACAATCTGGCACTCTATGAGCTTGTCTAAACTTTTAGATGCATTTTCAAATTTATCTACATTAAATTGAATGCTATCTTTTTCTTTTTGAATTTTTTAAAGCTTCTTCCTAAGCTCGCTATTAGTTATTTCTCCTACTTGAATATCCCATTTTAAGCCATTAATCTTTTCTACATAAACAGACTCATTCTTTTTATAAAGTTCAAGTTTTTCCTCCACTGATTCTAAACATGTTTTATAACCTAAAACCATTAAACTAGATTTCTCTAAATCTCTTAATAGTTAATCATTTTGAGATTTAAGTAATTTAACAGTTTCCATACAAGATTTTGAACAATTTGAATCATTAGATACCTTTGAGTCAGAACTTGAAGATGAGTAAGCCATGAGTGCATAATTAGGCCCTTTCTTTGCCTGATCACCTCCAGTATAATCCAAACGAGGAGATCACATAAAACAAAGCTGTAGAAGTAGATATTTCCACAGGCATACTCCTTCTTGAGCTTTCCTTGTTCTTGTTTTCTTGATTTCTTAGAGTTCTACACTCTCTAGCAAAATGTCCCCTCTTGTGGCAGTTGTAGCACTCCACTTTGGACTTATAAAAACCAATAGTCTCATTGCCATAAATAGTAAGCTTCCTTCCTGTATTCTTTAAAAACCTTCTTGCCCTCATAGTCAACATGGCCATTTGCCATCTTAAATCCATCTCTTTCTTGTCAGCAGGGGATTTTTGCAAGTCTCCTGTGCAGTGAGGTCTATTTGTTGACTAACAAAGAATGAACAAATAACCAGCATTCACATCAAGTTATCAATATTTGTAGAGTAAGCAGTCATTACTTGAGTGCTAGCAGTAGTAACTCCATGAGCAGCATTAACTGCTTCATTAGAGCTGCTAGTGTTGTTATTTGAAGAGGACACAAAAGCCATGTTCTGTGTGCTTGAACTTGAGCTAGACATCCCTTTGACTTCTAGTTCGTATACCTTGAGGTTGTTATAAAGATCATCCATGCTTATTGTTTCTAACTCAGCTTTATTTCTTCACACAACAGCATGTGTGTTCCACTTAGATGACAAGCTTCTTAATAACTTTTGATTAACATCTTCTTGTGAAAGCTTTTCATCCAAAAGCTCCAACTGACTCACAAGCTTTTGAAGCCTATAAAAGTTTGATAGCATCTTGAACTTTGGAGCCAATTGAAGTTTTATTATTGCACTTGTATAGATATTTCTTTGAGTTTCTTCTTTGTAGCTGCATTCCGTCCACTCTTCTTATCAACAGCTTCCAGCAACTTCTTTGCATCCTTATAGAGGTTAAAACTTGTACTGATGTTCATTGGGAATGCCTCATCATTAAAGTACTTCTAGCTTTCACCTCTAATCTTCTTAGGCCTTATCTTCAGCAGATGTAATGGGCAACAATGTTGTAACACCTTCCACAACTTGTGTTTTTGGGCTAAGGTTGCACATTCTCTATGACTTCCCACAGTGCATTGTCTCAATTTCAAATCTGGATGTATTGTTCAATCCTCATCCTCCATAACTTAAACTCACCAGGCTTGAGCATGGGAACTTTGGATGCAACCACATGTGTGAGATCTTGATCCATATCTTCTAGAAAGTTCTCAAAGCTACATGCTCTGTTTACCACTTGTTGATCCCCCTTTTTCAATATGTCAAATTCCCTTAGGCTTGTATAAGGATTTGTTAATTAGATACATCTAACACAACTATAGTAGAAAACTTTGAATGTATTAAAAGATTATGGGAATTCTTATCTTTAAATATTTAGAAGAACTGTCAATGAAACAATATTATATGCAACATATAATTAAACAAACAAAAGTTCCAATATTATATAATACGAATATCTCAAAGTAATAGGTTAAAAAGACCTTGAAGCTAAGAAAGATTGATTTTGGTTTTGGTACTGGTATTGGTATATCAATCTCTATGCCCCAGGACCTCCTTTTATACACCAAGGAGTTCTACTCGGCTTACAATACTTTCCTAAGTATATCAAATCTTTAAAACAAATAACTTATACATATCTTTTACTAAAATATCTCATAAGCAGTACTAACTAACTCAGCAGTACTAACTTCTTCACTAGCAGCATTAAATCCTTCAGCAGCTATTAACTTTGTACTAACCGTAGTAACTTTTATACTAGTAGTAACTACTTAGCAGTTTTTCTTCTAAGTCTTTGAGCAGTCTTAACTTCCACTAGCAGTAGTAACTTCCTCTAACAGTAGTAACTTTGTACTGGCAGTTGTAACTTCACCAGCAGGTCTTAAACACTAGAATAATTTTTATTGGAAATTCTTCATAGCGCACTAACTTTGACTGTGCAGCATTAAAATTCAATAAGAATAGCCAGAACACACACACACACACACACACTAATACTAGCGCAGCATTAAGAAGGCTTTTAATCCCAATAGGAAGTAAAATAGGTGTTAAACAAAATTACGAAACAAATAGATTTAGCCAACAAATAAGGTACGGTTGCTAGTAACCTTCCCCTGACCATTCCTTGAAAAAGACTCGAACATATAGACAAATGCCTCGATCATAGAAATGAAAAGATAACCTAAGTTGGCGTTCCCATAACGGTCAACTTCCTTCATCCGTCTTTACCATTACTTTTACATAATACGTGGTGAGATCGGCCACTTTTACAAGACTTTACATCCATTGATTTTTGTAACGTCATCAACGAATAATCGATACTTCCAAGTGATTCCTTCGGTATAAACTTCTTTTGAACCGACTATTTTTCTTCCTTCTTTTTTTATTTTTTGCAATACATCATAAATCTAGGTTTTATTCCACCGTCTTCTCTATCATAATTTGTCCGGATAATTTTTTCCTTGTAACACTTCTTCTTCGGACATGATTCATTATCGCGAAAGTAGTGAAACTTACGAGTTACATATTTTTCCCATTGCATTGTGCAATTTCCCGACCATTACAGAGATAGAAAATTTTCACTTTGACACAGGACAGTCAAAAACTTTACACGCAAGAACTAGCAATTGATTAATAATAGGCTTAATCTACACGGTAGCTAAGGTGCATAGGTAACGAACATATAATATGGATGTAGAAAAAAGAAGGAATTGCTAACAGTTGTTCTTGGGGATTTTACTCTAAAAAATGCGTAGTAATCAAAAGGGTTACAGGGAGTTAAACTACAGGGTAGTTAGTTAATTTTTGACATGTAGGCTATTTCGGTTAATCTAGAAATTTATCAGTTGAACATGTTCCTCCATCTAAATCCATAGTACTTATCATTGCGGTCTCGAATAGATATACCAAGCCAAGTTCTAAAGTCTACAACATCACCGGCACACTCATATTTTATGGATTTTGGGTAAACATTTGGAAACGGATAAGGTTAAATCCTTATAATATCTAATAAGAGTTTTCGTGTGCGGGTTATGTATCAAGTAATTTCACGAATGTATGCTTGAATTTTTTTAAATTTGAGCATAATTTAAGCATCTTATTATGAAAAATAGGATAAGTATCTTTCTAATTCCCATCCCCCCACTTGAATTATACAATGTCCTTGTTGTATAGATAAAACAATAAAAACAGGATTTAAAAGGAATTAGAATGAGAAACTCCCCTGATATTTGCTCGGTAGATTCTCCATGTTGAGTTTATTGAGCAAGAATTCATGTTGAACAGCCGTCTTGAAGTTTCAAGACTCTAACACTTTAAGATCTCTAGATTTGTAAATTCTCCACCAATATTCATTGATATTTCTTTCATGAGGTCTTGTGCAAAATATAGGAAAACAAGTGCAAATCTATCTCCATGTTTCGTTGGTTAGACTCAAAATATATACCTAAAACTGTACATGAAGTTGATACGCCGTATCCATTCCCCAGGATACGCCGTATTGATACATGTATACATTGTATTCATTTAATGAATACATCGTATAGACTGTGCTGAAAATAAAGACTAACGTCCAGATAGTCAATACGTCTTATCCATGGGGTTTGGATACGCCGTATAGACAGTCTGGGAAGACAGACTTGATACAAAATTGAAAATTACATTTCGGGTTGTCTCCCGACAAGCACTTTTGTTTATAGAAAAGTCTTTAAGTTAGACTTGCCCCAAATTTAATCCCATCCTTATAAAACAATTTGGGGTCGAACGGGATGCCAAACGGCACATATAAATTCTTGATTAGGAAAATGAATGACATCCCTTTGTTAAGATGATTCCAAGTCATGATATTAAAATTTAACTCCTTGATAAAAGTTTTAGTTCTGAAAATTTTATTAGATGTATCATGACTTGTTTTCAAAAGCTTATTTAACCCATGTGCATAGGCACCATCATCGACATTTATTACATTAGGTAATGGTATGATAGACATATCCCCCGAAGGTTGCTTAATATCGATTTCATCATTATCATTGTCCGTATCCGATTTTAAATCATCAGGATAAAATGTTTTGTTCCTCTTCATCACATTCGGACAATGATGTTTCATCTTTCAAATTAAATTCATCGATATGTTAAGGACTTACAGTAGGTTCAGTTAAGAAATATAATTTAGACGTTAGAGCATCATTGTAACAATGGCTAGAAATTCTTTTTAAAAATCTTTAAAGTAGTCTAAATCATCAAAATAACTGACCGTAGGCTCGGGTGATGGAAACGAAGGCATATTGACTTTATCATTATCATTTTCAGAATCCGTTTTCAAATTGTTGACAGAAATTATTTTATAGGAAAATGAATTTTCGTCATAAATTACCGTGTAATCTTCATCATCGGATTCGTCAAACGATATTCTAAAGTCAATTTCATTTTCGTTAAGAGGACTTACCATGGGTTCATAGGAGGGCGTTACTTCAGATGTAAACGCGTCATCAAAGACTATAGCTAGGAATTCAGTCTCAACAGATCTGAGGTCGTGAACGTCTTCATCATACCTGATCTTACCATATGTAGCAATTTCCCAGTTATACACCTTACCACGCCTACGAGCTTTTTCTTCCTCAAGCCTGATGTATTCTTCCATAGTAATGTTAGGGTCGTCCATTTTAACCTGTAATAAATTTGCTAGGAAAGAAAACTATCAAATAGCTAAATACGCCGTATTCAGTGAACTGAATATGCCGTATTGATGATAGAGTCGAATACGCTGTATTGGTTTGAAAAATATTTATACGCCGTATTGAGTATTTGACTCAATATATTACAGCAGGTTGTAGCAATGCACACAAACACACAATATGCAAAATATACAATGCAGAAAATTAAACATACAAAACTTGAATTGCGATCTTGATGATGTTAACGTGTCGTTAAAGACTATAGCTGGGAATTCAGTTTTAACAGATCCGAGGTCGTGAACGTCTTCATTACCTAGAACTTAATCATACGTACCAGTGTCCCAGTTATATACCTTACCCACGCAACAGCTTTTTTCTTTCTCAAGCCAGATATACCTCCTCCATAGTAATGTTGGGGTCTCCCAATTTAACCTGTAATAAATTCGCTAGGAAAGAAAACTGTCAAATAGGTTAATACGTCGTATTCAGCGAACTGAATACGCCGTATTAATGATAGAGTCGAATACGCTGTATTGGTTTGAAAAAAAATTATACGCCGTATCCAATAAATTGAATACGCCGTATTTAGTATTCGACTCAAAAGTTTACATACGAACTGTAATAATGCACACAAACACACAATATGCAAAAATATACAATGCAGAAATCAAACACACAAACAAAACACACAAATATGCAAATTAATCTAAAATAAATTAAATCTAAACTAAAACACTAATAAAAACAAGAATTAAACAACTTTCCTAAATTCCAACGTGATCACTACGCAAGTCACTCATATAGGGCTCCGTGGGATCATTTCCCACACTACAAAAACACTGATTCACTCACCAACAGCTAAGACACGTAACGTCCTGTATTCACTATAGAAGATAAACACTCAGGTTTTAATTTGTAATTATTATGCGGCAGTTGTTTGTAACATTCACTATAGAAATTCACTAACTCCCGACAGCGCGCCAAAAACTTGGTGTGTCGTTCGTGGTAGGTATTAAGTTATGTAATTAAGTTTTACTAATTATTTTATACCGACTATACCTAAAAACAACACTTTAACGGGCAGTGTACCCGGTCAGATGGAGTTTCATGGTAAGTAGGGTGTTGATCACTGAGAGCGGGAGCTTTAATCCTAATTCTATCAGTATTTTAGTTTTCTAAGTTAAACCTAAAACTAATGCACAAGGGGGGTTTCAGTTTGAGAGACTAGCATGGTTTTGTGTATCTAACCTAAGATTTTGATGACAAGTAAATCAATAAACACACACAAGAAGACAATAAAACGATAGAGAAGCGGTCGAGAACTAATGTAAGGAAAACGTATGAACCATGAATAACCCTAGACTTAGGCAGTACTTCTTCCTAAGACCTAGACACGCCAATTCTGTCACAATTAGATGCATCCGCATAAAGCTTCGTTATGTTTGATTATAATCTATCTAAAGATTCTAAGTAAAATTGCTCTTACTAAACCTTAGCTCATCGAGACTTTACCCACTTACTGCTTAACGGCGATTTATATAACTATAGTTTCCATTGTCTAGAGTCCTTACCAATAGAATAAGAACGTACTCGTTGATACCAAGGTCACCTTATGGCTCAACTAAGGTCACAAACTAAATGCAAAATAGGATAGGTCAATATTTGTGATCCTACGATTCTAGATATATAAATTGTAATATGGAGAGCTATCCCGACCTTAACCTACGCCCAAAACAACATCAAAGTTTTAGCGCATTTAAATAGTATGACCCTAGAACCAGTTGAATGATAGGTCGCATACTTAAGAGCGTAAACGAATATAAATTGATAAACATAAACAACAATCAAAGATAAATTAAGCAATCAAGATAAATAAACCAAACATTAGATCTTCATAAACATGGCTGCTACCTAAAGGTATAGCCGATAGTCATTGTAAAAATACACACGGTTTGATATATGAACGATTAAAGTAAAGAAACCTTGATCGAACGCGTATTTGTTTGCGCAAAGATTACAAGAGTTTCCTATGATCTTGAGGCTCTTTTCTGACCTTCTGTGCTCTTCTGATCGTCTCTCAGTCGACTTGGTGGTTTAGGGATTCACTTGCATGCTTAAAATTGAGTTTAGGGTCGTCTGTATATGTAAGGTTTGGTAGTCAGTTCGATACGGCGTATTGAGAAGCTCAATACGGCGTATTAGATGACTTGGCGTGGGCTCTAAGAATAAAATATTCCAAAATTCTTGCGTAGGAATTGGATATGCCATATCTAATTTTTAGATACGGCTTATTGACCAATACGCTATATCCGATTTCTTGGATACGAAGTATTGGGGTTTTTAGATACGGAGTATTGGCTGAAAATGTGTTTTTCTTGATTTTTGACCAAAGTATCATATACGGCGTATCAATGGCGTATTCTTCAAAGTCAGGCAATGGTCTTGAGTTCTTCAAAGTCTTTAGATACGGCGTATTTTTTCTAGAATGATACGGCGTATTGATGTCAGAATCAGTGACTTTCTCAAACTCTTCATTTATGCTTCAAAACACATCCTTTTCTCTAACTTTTGCTAAATACTCGATAATTACTGCAAATAACAAATATAAACAATTAAGTACCAATTCATGCAATAATTATACAAAATGGGATAATTACATGGGATAAATGATGTTATAAAATAGACGTTATTTGATGTCATCATTAATGTAACTAACAAAATGATAATATACTTCATCTTTAGTTTTTATAAGGTAAATCCAAACATCCCTGGTATAATCATCCACAATGGTTAAGAAGTATCTAAAACCATCCTTACTAACCACCTTATAAGGACCCCACAAATCCAAATGGATTAATTCACCAATTTCAGTGGTCTGATGATCACTAGAAAGAAAAGGCTCTCTAGTTTTCTTAGCCTTGTGACAAATGTCACAAGGTGACACATGAGAGTCTTTTGTGAAATTAAGATCATGTTGAAGCATATTAATAGCTTGATCAGAAGGATGACCAAGCCTAGTATGTCACATAGACTTAGAAATAAAACAAACAGCAGATAGATTACCTATAGTCTGACTATTAGAAGATAAGGGAGAGACATAGTTAAACATATTTAGGCCACCATTTTCACTACCAGTCCCCACAATTTTGTTTTGATGCAAATCCTAAATAAAACACTTAGTTTTAGTAAATCCCACAAACATTCTGCTATCTCTGATAAGCTTATTCATAGAAAGCAAATTCATACAGTACTCTGAAACCACCAACACATCAAATAAAACAATTTTATCATATAATTTCAAATTTCCAACATATTTAATTTTTGCAAGAGTCCTATTAGGATGACCTACAGTTAGGTTTAAATCAGTTATATCAATAACTCCAAACATATTTAATGTGGAAATAGTCATGTGTTGATTGGCTCCGGAAACTATAATCCACCCCAAAGTGACTTTATACATTATTATAAAAAAAATTGAAGTTAAGATTAAAAGAGACATTGCTGTTAAAGAAGCTACCCCTACCTGCCATATTGGCCTGAACATTTCCAGAAGGTGCTTCATTGATGAGATTCATCAATTTCATCATCTGTTCATTAGTAAAGGATAATGAAGCACCTTTCTCAGTAGATGAAGAAACAGAATTAGCATTGAAGGTTCTAGGACCATTAGGCTTAGGTCCAGTATTCTTATTATACCCAGGAGGATACCCAATAATATCAAAACATCTGTCAACAGTGTGACTAACCTTTCCACAGTTTATACAATGCAAGTTAGGATTAGGTCCTCTATTATTAGTAGAATTTCCAACCCTTTTGTTATTATCAAATTTTTTGTTCCCATTATTATTCCAAGAATTAGATTTAGCCACAAAACTAGAAACCTAAGGTTTGGTCACAGAACCAAAAGAAGAAGAGGTTATGCCTCTATGAGATTCTTCTCTGGAAATGATAGCAAAAGCATCTTTCACATCAGGAATAGTCTCTCTAGCTAGAAGACTACTTCTAATAGGTTGGAACACATCATTAAGACCCATAAGAAATTGCATAAGTTTTATTAACTTATTATGTTTAGAAACATCTTCCCTTGCAGCATAAGAACACTTAGGCAATTTGGTCATAATGTCAAATTCTCTCCATAATGAATTCAAATTATGATAATATTCAGAAACAGTAAGTTCACCTTGTTTGAAATTATGAATTATTTGAAAAAGATTAAAAATTATAGACCTATAAAGTTTATCATAAGTTTCTTTAAGTTCAGCCCAAACCTCAGAAGCATTATCAGAGAAAATTTGACCAAGAAACAATTCTTCAGAAACTTAATTAAGCAACAAAGATAACACAATAGAATTGCATCTCTCCTACTGATTGGACAAGGGAGCACTATTAGCATAAGTAGATTTAAGACGAGTTCCATCTAGAAAACCAGTTTTATTTCTAGTATTTATGGCCAATTTCATAGCAGCAACCCATACTCTATAATTTTTAGTTCCAGTAAGCTTAACAGATATGATAGTGTTAGAATTGAAATCATTAGTTTGCAAATGCAAAGGATTACCTAAATCCAAATTTCTAATATTATCATCACTAAAACTAGCACCAACCATGATGAAATAAACCGATAATCACAGACAAAGCAGATACAAAGCAAAAATTACACACAACAGAAAACTATATAAAAAACTAAAGATCAAAATAAAGGAAAAAATTCCTAAGATTTATAAAACTACTTAATTGAGAGAACTGGAGTTGGCCAGAGTTGGAGGATCAAGGAGTTAACCGAACTCGTTTGCACTCTCTACAATCAAGATTTTATAAATCTTAAAGAACAGACTTACAGAGCAATAAAGTAGCAGAAATACAAGATCTATCACCTACACACTGTACAGATGAACCCAGAAACAAAGATCCCCAAAAATCAAATATAGGGTTTAATGTGCTGTCGTTGTATGGTTTATTTAAGATGTTTTAAGTTTTAAATTTATATTTTGCCGACTTAACCAAAAACAACATTTTAACAGGCAGTGTACCCGGTCGGTGGTAGTTTCACGGTAAGTAGGGTGTCGAACACTTGAAGCGAGGTTAAATCTCTCAATTTATTTATATTTTGGTTTATCTAATCTATGTTAATTCTAATCTAAACCTATGTTAGTTCTAATCCTAATTCTAACAGGTAAAAGGGGGGTTTCAGCCTGAGAGACTGATACATGTTGGTCGGTGACTACAATCAATTCAAGACACTTTAACCCACGCAAGCTAATTAACAGAAGATCAAAGAGCGGTCGAGCCTTATAATAGAAAACTGTATTAACCATTATTAATCCGATTAGAACGTTGGTTTGTTTATTTAGTACAATGATTTCTTCTCTCGAGGTGGCATATCATTCTTAAGACTTAGGCGTTACTTCTTCCTAAGATCTAGACACATTAATTAAGTCTCAATTAAAGCATCCGCATAAAGCATCCTTATTTGCTGATTATAATCTATCTTAAGGATTAAAGCAATGGTGATCTTGTTAAACCCTAGCTCATAGAGACTTTACCCACTTACACTCTTAAATAAGATATATTCTTGTCATTCAATTCACAACAGTCATACATTTCCCCCCCCATCATAAACCAGACATACTGCACACACATGTATCTACACCCCCCCCCCCCCAAGGGGGGGGAGATTGACAAAGGATAATATATATCCTAAGTATTTTAGTTTCTTCGTGGCATGAATGGTTGTGTTACAAGATAATACATTACATATTATTTGAAATATATAAATTATTAGAATTGAAAAATAACCCATCACAATATGTGTCAATGCATAAACAAGTAAAAATACATTTATTTAAATACTTATTTAATTATGGTATACAACATTGATAGAATACATATTTTAGAAAAGCATATTTTTTATAAAATAAAATATGTCTCTTTTCAATCATTTATCATTAAAGAATCACAAACTCAATTAAGATAAATAATCTTGATGAGATTCATTTCACAAGACATGCAAAGGAGTATTCTTAAAACACTCTCAATATAACATATTTTTCATTGTCACAAATAATCACATCTCTTGGATTTTGAAAAACCAAACACGTTAAATGTCACATGTGACACAACTTCACATGTAAGTATGATATATATAATGACATCTATTTAAATTCAAGCTATATGTATCGAAACCAACAACCCTATAAATTTGAACAAAAACATTAAACATCTTGCTTTACGCTACTCTAAAGAATTTCCACACATCTTGATTAGGATTCTGCGAACCAGAATTAAAGCATGTTAGTTGAGTCATATTAGGCCCTCTATGAAAAGATAATACAAATTTTTATCTTTGCTACACTTCATTAGGCAAATATAAGAATTTTTTTGTCTAAATGAGAATGAATACAATGGAGAATCTATTTACATAGAATTTATTTGACCTAACGGTTAATTGCCTTCCAAGAGTGAAGTTGGGTTCATGGTATACCTATAAAAATGGTCGTGTCCTGAATTGAGCACCACTAGTGATAGTCTCATATTCATTCTCTAATTTGATTAAATAGCTCTTCCTAAATATGCCTAATAATAGTCTACATTGATAGACTTTGTATCTCGTTAGGAGTGCATATTAAACAAGTAGAAATTAGGATTCTCCTTAGTCAATTTAGACTACTTGTACCTCATATATGTGATTTAAAGTTTCAAGATGATAACTTGCTCCCACGTAATGCAATTATATGCCTTCATGATTATCTTGATGCTCAACGTTTATTTGCTTAGCTATTAAATGCATGTCTATTGTAAAGACTTTTGTCTTTTTCTAACAACTTAAATAAAATATCTCTTAGTTTATCTAAATAATACATGCTTCTAAATGCTAAATGCTAACATGTTATAAATGATGATTACATTTAAAACTATCATGGTGTGTATGCGTCATCTTACATGACTTACGTGTTAATTGTGTACCTACACTATGTCAGTTTGATGTATAATGATTAACCTTTAGATGTCATATAGTCTTACACATTAATCTCGTTGATTATTGTATTGATGCATGCTTAGATAAACTTGCATGCGTACATCTATGTGTCTTATGCATCTAGGTATATATTTTCTCACATTAGAATATTTTTCTTCTCGTCCGTGTTACAAATCTAAAAAGTCAAAAGAGTCGTAAAATGGTCTTAATTATCCCATAGTCTTCACTCACACATTCCCTTAATCATCATCTCGTTTTCTTCCAAATGATCCACTCTCTTATCAAGGGAAGGTTAGATCCAAATCTAGTACACCTCAAAGTAGGTTTGACAACTTAAATATTTCATCTGAAATATTCAAGTATTCTTAACTTGCAATCGCAAACGTTAAAGGTAATATCTGAAAATTCATATTCAAGCCTTTTAACAACATAACTTAAAATGCTCTCCTTTTCTCTTCAACGAAAACATTCTTTCTCTTCAACGAAAACACTCTTTCTCTTCAACGAAAATATTCTTTGTCTTTCACAAAACTGCGATCAAACCTCTACCCTCTCACTCAATCACGCCTCTACAACCATATAGATGGCTAATTTCTTTCGTCCACCATTTTCGCTACCAATTTTAAGACAACCTCATACCTCGTCATGTGGTTGTTCTATTAACATTTGCAATGCTTGAGAAGAGCTACATAACTTCGTGGATGTTATTCATCGTATTCTAACTACCATCCATCTTGACATTGCCTAGCTCGTTGCTTTAATCTTGTTTTGTTTTATTCTTTATTTATTTTTTCACTCACGGACGAAATACATCGAGATACGTCACCACTTCCTTTGGGACAATGTCCAAAAAGGAAACATTTCTATCAAAAAAGTTTCGTCTGAAGATAACATTGCCAACATTCTTTCCCTTACCCCTCAAGCGCGAATCGTTCAATTATCTTCGTCCAGGTCTATAAATTATGAAACACTTCTTGTAAATATTTCTTTTCTCTTCTACTAGTCTCTCTTCTATTTCTTATCTATTATATTCTATACGTCGTGACAACTCAATTGTATCATCCGAAATACTTAAGTATCTTTAATTCGCGAAATGCAAATTAAAATGTCACTCCTTTGGAAAAATTCGTCGAAACCAAACCTCATAACTATTATTCACTCTTGGTATGTTTGTAATTACACATACCTTTTACCTTTAAAATCAAGACTAAAAATAGACTTAAAATGCCAAATATATGCTTGTTTTGCTATTTGTGTTGTGCAGGAATGGATATCTAAGAAAAGGACAAAAATCA
>BQNB010047427.1:0-35077 GCA_026074375.1 Tanacetum coccineum | reverse complement strand
TTTTTGAACCCAATTTGTTTTGAACCTCCATGCTTTTATACACATTCGCATAGAGCTTTTCGATGTTAAACCTAGTATCCATACTAGCCATTCTTCTTTAAAACCTTGCTAAAAACCTTGTCAAGATGTTTCTTAACCAGCTTTACAAACAAGTCTCACAAGCCGTGTGTTAAACCCGCTTTCTTGTAAAGATTGATCTACTAACCTTTAGAAAACCCTAAAGCTTCGATCTTTCCACCTCAATTCTACAACCTTGATATACCTTGTACTCCAAGTAATCACTTTTCTTGAATCCCGAGACAAAGCTAAACCTTACTTGTTTTCCAAGAACCACCAAGACTTAGAATACCAAGAAACCCGCAGACACCTTCAAACTTCAATATATTTCAAGATTTTAGATAATCAACTAAACCTTGAAGCCTTTTTACCCTTCAAACTTGATCACCTCTATAGCCTTAAAAACAACACCTTGAAGCTTAAAGATTCAACCTTGTACAAACCCTTTTGAAGCTTGAACCTTGTCGAATTATAACAATAGTCATTGATTTCAAACTTTAGGTATATATAAATAATAATACTACTTATATTAACCAAACCAAATCAAGTGACCCTTGAAAAGGTTTAAAGAAAGAAAATCAATGAAATCCGAGTAGTATATGATATTCCCGGGTCATTTTTCCCAACGAGGAGTGCAAATTTGAGAGTCGAGAGTCGATTTGATATTTGATGTTTGAATATAACAAGATTTTGAATGGATTTTCTAATTCTATGGGAAAAATAAGTAAGGCACACTAAAAACAAAAGTTATTAAAGCTAAAACCCTAAAAACAAAGAAAAATGATAACGGGACCAAATCCCGTTCTTTAAAAAACCAAATTCTACAAATTTAACCCTACGAAAGCAAATTTAATTTTTAACAATCCTAAATGATAAAAGAAAATTTACAAAAAATAATTATATTTTTTTGAGTTTTATTTAATTTATTATAAATTAAAAACTGTTTTTATCTAAATTAAATATTAAAAATACTAAACTATTTATAAAAATTCTAAAAAAATTCCAAAAAGTAGCTTGGATAGTGCTAAATCTAGGAAAAATAAAAGGGTTGAAACAACTTATCCAAATAAGCTGTTAATAAGCTAAAATGGCTGTTAGCTTAAAAGGCCAAAACAAGGTTAAAAGAATAATAGGTGCAAGTCATAACGAAAAACCCAAGGGCGCCGTTGGTTGTGTGTGGTGTGTTAAATATGTTGTTTGAGGTGAGGTTGAGGTCAGGGGTTCGAGCCTTGCTCACCCCTGATTTCCCTCAACTCCCAACATATTTTTATTTGCTAAATTTTTTTACAACTTTTTAGATAAGCAAATTTTAAGCAACTTTTGTAATGGAATTATTTTTAAAACACTCAAATAAGCTCATAAATAAGCTCAAAAAGCTGACAGAATGCTTAACTTAACTAAGTGACTAATGATCTAAACTGTTTGGCATTTCTAAAACTAAATAAGCTAATGAAAGACAAAATAAGCTAACACAGGCTTAAACATACACCTAATAAGCAGTTAAACTGAAAATAAGCAAATAAAAAAGAGAGCTGAACTAAGCTTAAAATGACAGATTACTTAAAGGCTGTTTAACTTAAATTTTCTAAGCTAAAAGAGTAATAAGCTTGAATAAGCTCCAACCTAAGCTGAATAAGCTAAAAGCACTTAAAACCTAACATAATAAGTAAGACTAAACCTAAATAAAGCAAATACAATAAGCCAATAAGCTCAGATAAGCAAATAAGTTATTTGGCCAAAACTAAGAACAAAACAGCCAAAAAGGGCACTTTCTAGCTTATTTTTAAGCTAGAAAACAGATTCTTATAGCTTAGGGGCCTATATCACCAAAAAGCTTATGCAATAAGCTACAATAATCCACAAAGAAAAAGCATTTTGAAATTCATTTAAGCAATGAGAATAAGTTGATTCACACAGACAACAACACTTAGAAAATTTTCAAACTTTTTAAAACCCTACTTTTAAGCTTAAAAATAAGCCAACAAACAGATCCTTATGACTATAAGACCTCAAAACAGATCAAGATTGACCCTCAAAGAACACATTACAACTTTCAAAAATCATTTTGAAATTCAGGATAAGCAGGAAAAGCTAAATGAAAAAGCTAATTTTAAGACTTTGAAATACTTAACCACTTTTGACAGATTTATGCAAACACAAAAACTACACTTGCAGACTTAAAGACACATACTCTAATACATCAAAAACATCAAATGGAGCATAAAAACATGAACTTCAAAAAATCTAAGACTAAGAATAAAGATTAACAGTTTTAAGTTAAGAAAATCTCACAGATTCAAACACTAAGTTCTAAAAATCTTTAAACTAAATTTTAACACTTAAAACCTTTTGAAAACTGAAGTTTATGACTAATTTAAGCTAAACTAAGTTGACCCAACAGTCTAAACCATTTCTGACCCATTTTGACCCACAAACTCAGTTAAACCAAACACCCCTTTAAAATTTGATTTTAACATTTAAACTTGATTAAGACTGATTTAAGTTATAACTTGTAAAGACCAGATGTTCAATACGCTATACTATAAATATTAAGTATATTTCAACTACAAATAAGCACTAGAATAAGCAAGAACAGATTATGCTACTTTTTAAGCTAAATGATAGATATTTATAAAAACTTGCACTATTGATTTTTAAACTGTAACCTAAGTATTTTAAGCACTAAACATCTATAATAAGCTAATATAAGTAGATACAAACAAGCAATAAGCAGAAATAAGCTATAATAAGAAAATAAACTGTTTACACTAAAAATGAGAATTATGATTCTTACAATGGTCCTTAGCTTTTGAAAGAGAATTAGCACCAAATTCAACTTATAACCAACCTATAGCTAATCCACATAAGCATTAACCCATGGCCATCCAAGATTTACCATGCTCCAATTGATATTTTGACAATTTGAATGATTTTAAGTGAAAAGTGCTTAAAACTTTACAAACTATGAAAAAGCTTGTAAAGCTTAAGTAACAGATTATATTTGATATCAAAAAGCTTTTGAGAACTTATCAAACACTTTTGAAAACACAAAAACAAATAAAAACTTGAAACCAGAAATTTGAGACTTAAAAACTTAGATTTTCATTAATTTAAAAAAACATTACAAGAATTGAAAGACATAAGCTAAACTACTTTAAGCTGAAAAGACTAAGCTAGATGCCTCATATGGGCTTACAAGGACCTTATTTATACTAAAATACTCCTAAGTCTTGCCCTTTGAAGTGTGTTTTCTGCGTGAGGAGAAACAAGAGTGTGTTTCTTGTGTGAGGGGAAGTCCAAAATCATCTCAGCCTTTAATCTTGAGTGTCCACCAAGTCAAATGATCTCAACCCTTTATTTATTCTTCAAAATCTTGACGAATGGGAGTAGAGGGAATTGCCAACATGACATTAAGCCCATGTGAGGTGGGGTTAGATTGGGATGGTGATGGTTTTGTCTTGTGTTGCAGGGGGGTGCAGGGAGGAAGAGGTTGAAGACCCTGTTATGGCAATTTGGCGCCAAAATAGGTCGTTTGTTTGAATTACTGTTTTGGTGATAACAGGGTATAAGTTTTGGGAAGTGGCAACTTTGGTCCCTCAGTGTGATAGGTGTGTTTGCACCGTTAGTCCTTTTGGTGTAGATGTTTGGGGATTTAACAACTTCAGTCCCTGAAGTTGTATTGTTGTGTTACAACCATAGTCCTTGTGGTGAAATAAGTTTGTGGGTTGGCAGAAATGGCCCCTCAGGTTGTATAAGGTTATAAGGTTTGGGCTTTTTGCTTTGTATAAATAGCTTAATGGGTTGACTTGGCCCATTAGATGGGTGCGGTAGGCCCATTAAGTATTTCTTCGGTATCGGCTTCGTCTTTGACTTTTGACTTTGTCGGGGTTGACTTTTTGGTTGACTTTTACTTTGACTTTGACTTTTAAATGCTTTTCCATTCCGTGCTCAGGTTTGTCGTTTTGGCTTTATTTTTGTCCTTTTCTTAAATATCCGTTTCCTGCACAATACAAATGCAAAACACACAAATACAATGTATTTTTGGTATGTTTTTGGTCTTTTAAGCACGTTTTCCTAGGTAAATGGTATGTGTAATTAAACACATACCAATACTCACCCACATCTTTCTCTTTCCCACTTATTCTCCCACTCCAGCCCCTCTTCACTCACAGTTTGCGGGTTTATATATGGATTCCAGCTCTGTTCCAGTCCTGGTGGGGGTATATATGCTCTGGGCTTTATATTGGTTTTGGTGTTTTGCATCTCGTCGGGGAAATTATTCTCTATCGGTAGGTTTTGAATTGAATGCCTGTTTTACATATGTTTGTTTAAACAAATTATACTGCCTGATTACTTCAGTGCATACAAGATTTGCGTTCATATCATCAGTTAGCAACAACATTTTCCAGCGTCAAGTTCGATTCCTGTTTTTTGGTGACTGACTATTGTATGAACGCAAAGGCCATCGTTCGAGTGTGATAGAGGTTTGATATTCTCACATGTGCTTAATTAGAGAAAATGGCTTCTCATTAGGCATGCGTGAGAGTGACAAAACCCTTATCATATGGTCGGATGCTACACTGTGATTGCTAATATTGTTTACATTTGATGTCCCACCGATTGCATGCTACCTTGATGAGGCAATGATGAATATGAGCAGTTTTAGTAGAACACCTGAAAGTACATGTTTTGGCTAGGCAACATATTAGGTATGCAACCATAATAAACTTATGCTTCCTCAGAACCTCGAGCTCATATCTAAGCCAATCGGTTTTACAATATACAAGAATCAAATCAAGTATTCATTATTGATTTAAAAATTTAACTATGATAGTCAGTAGCTTTATGGTGTATACCAATTCTTGAGCAACATATGAGCATCTAAATCATCAACTAAGATGATGTACGCGCACATAGGCTGCTCAAGAATAAGAATGCGCATAAGCAGTTTAAGTGCTAATTGTGACAGTAGTTATAAACATGTTGTGTATTTGGATGATATTTGTTATGTCGTATGTAAAAGGCGATGATGATGCTTTTCTACATTTGTGGTTGATGCGTGTTTTGTATGCAATTACCAAGTTTTAATATTTATAAAACTCGTTTACCTAAGGGTCAATAAACACACTAACGGGCAGAGAACCTGATCGTGTGTAGTGGAGGATTGGTAAATCCGAGGTCATTCCCAAGAGCAGTTAATTTAGTGAAAGAAGACAACTAAAAGAATTGGATTGAAAGATTAGGTTGAGATAAATGGACAGAAAGTAAAAACGAACAAAGACGAGACCAGAGAAAGAAGATATGCTACCCCTTGAAATATTCCTATGAATTCTTCTACCTTCCCTAAGGTGCAATGCTGCTACCTTAGCTTCTTAAAGGTTTGTTAAACTCACTAGGCTCAAAATGCATCTTCTCCTAGCCTATGAACCCTAAGTGGAAATGAACCCGCAGAGGGAATTAATCTTTACTTAGTTCACAATGATTCAATCTTCCAACTAATTTGCAAGAAATGCTCTCACTGTTTATCCAAAGTCTCTAATGTGTTTTACGCCTCATACTATTACTATACAGTCCATAATAAAAGCTTAAACCATAATGATGTAAGGATCTGAAGACAACACCTCATGCCAATAAATTGCTACTTATTGCCATGGCTAACTCTGTAAAACCCCTAAAATGAGTCGCAACGGAAATATGTCCAGGAGTGTTACTTCATAATACAATAGCACAAGATATAAGAGAATGACCTCTAAATGAGTCGTTTGAAAGATAATCTCGTTGATTTTATTAAAATATAAGCAGTTAGAACATTTGTCCCAAAGTTGCATCAAAATGAAAGGCTGAAAGTAATACAAAGAGATTTGATAGTTTGAATGCAAGAAGAAATCTATGAATGTAATCTTGTAAAATTTGGACTCCAATGCACATCAAGAACGTCTAGCATCTTATTCACCTGAGAAATACATGCTTACAAGTGTCAACATAAAGTTGGTGAGTTCATAGGTTTATGTAAGTATAAATGTTGGACCGCAAGATTTCCGTGTGTGTAATAATGTAACACATACAATATCACAAAATGTAATTACGACTGCACTAAGCTCGGACACTAAAGCTACAAATCTTGTATGTGGCAAATGCATTGCAAATAATGTGCCCTGAGTTGATGTTCAACCTGTAACATCTAACATCCGATATGGTATACTCGTTAGTTGTTGGTCCCTTCCAGAAAAAAAAGATGTTCGTTTTATGTGTTTATTCAAAGTAATTCTTACTTACCCCGAATTGGGGGATGTCAAACCCAAATAGATCTATACGAACACACGCGCTACACAAAGTAATTAACTAGTTCATGATATTAGTGGCATAATGATTATCGCTACGTAGGCAAACTCTAAAAAATTTGGTTTGAAAGAATACGTGCGTCCAAATGTAAAAAACCAAGCATGATCTCACCCCGAGATTTGTAAATATTGTTTTAAACAAAAAAGCGGGGGCTCTAAAACTCACCTGATGGAATTTGTCTTTGGATAAATAAACAATGAAAGGCGTCACAATGGGCCGGTATTCAACCTAATTAATTATAGGTCAGATAAAAATAATGTACTTGAAATAAATAAAACAAAGTATTTTATAATTTTATATCACCACCTATTAGTTTTGATTTTTGGTTTAAAATTTAAAACAATGTTCACGTTAAGTTTAATAATGTCTAAGTATAAATATATACCTTCGCAATATTTTCTAATTGTCCCAAAAAATTAAATATATCTAAAAAAAAAAAAAAAAAAAAAATTTTTTAAAGAAAAAAAAAAAAAAAAAAAAAAAAAAAGTGGATGGGGATTAAACTAAATTAAATAGTGACTAGCTGGGGGGGGGGGGTTCGGGGGGGGGGGGGGGGGGGGGGGGGGGGGGGGGGGGGGGGGAAGTTACTTATTTTTATTATGATAGTACAAACACAATATATATAGTCTAGTTAATTTATAAAAGTAATATTTATAAAGTTTAAAACACGTATAAATATTATATAAGTGTTACTATATTATTTCCTATGGTTTTTATAGTACAAACGGACCCGAAAACACTTGTAAACACCTAATTAGATTTCTATCAGCTTTTATGATTTATAAAAGTGTGCAGGAAATTTTATATAAAAGTTGTATAGTTTCAATGAAGATTAACTCACTCATAATACACTTTTAGGCTTCGACAACACGCGAACTTTTACCGAAATATCATTCCGAGCAACTTTCTAGTTTTATACGTAAACCGGTTCGGACCTGAAAGGCTTCAAAATTACGAAAACAAAACTGATCAGATTACCCATTTTACCAAAAGCTGTCACAACATATATAGTTACCGGTAAACTTTAAAAATTCATATCTTCTTCGTTTTACGTCCGTTTTTTGAGTTTTTATACCCACGGATTCGTATTAAGACGTACTATCATATTTTGAAGGTTTTAACTTTCCTCGAAGTCCGTGTCAAAACAGTTTGGGTTGACTGTAAAATAAGTACTTATATAACTTTTAAACTTATGATTTTTACTCCATTTTTAATGTTCTAACATGTTTATAAATTATTTTCATCCATGTGTAAGTATTTACTTGTTTATATATAATCTTGGTTTTCTTGTAAACTTGTTAAAATACAAAATTAAGTGGTGATATAACTTGAAATATAACATGATTATATGAAAATAAACATTATAAAAATATGAAGAAATTAGATGAACCTTGTAATGAAGATGGTGTGATGAGAACAACAAAACTAATGCCTAAATTAAACCCCAATTGTTTGATAACTATTTAAACCCTTTAAACAGCTTAGAATATCCTTGCTAACAAACAAAAACACCAAGTCTTGATGGTTCTTGTATATGGCCGGTCACCTAGAGAGAAAAAGAGAGAGTATTTTGTGTTTTTGGCTTTGTAAATGAGAAGCATAAATCTTGCATCTTATAAAGAGTCTTGCACAGAAAATATAATCCATGAGTTGTTTATTTAGGGGGACCAAACAAGAATGACAAGTCTTGAGGTGGTGGTGTAGGCGTGTGTTTGCAAGCAACAAGGGAAGGGAGACAAAAGTATGGCTTAAAAACACTAGATAAAGCTTATCAATAATCCTTTGGATAAACTATATTATAAAATAAGTTAAATGTGTGTTAGTGGGTATTTATACACACACACACACACAGATATATATTTATATATATAAGGGACGGTTTTGTATTTAAAGAGGGGGAGGAAAATGTTTAATTTTTGTGTATTAGGTATAATTGTAGGTATTTGTTTAAGTATAGAAAGGTAAGGTAAGTTACATGCATGCATAAATACTAGAATTGCAAAACGTAAGCGTTTTACGTAAAATATAAAAATAAAATATAAAAAGTTATAAATTATCTTCGTAATAATTATACAATACTTATTTGACGTAAAATTTTAATTGTTTAATTCCGGTTTATGTTGATTGTTGATTTTTAGTTTATGCGATTTAACTTAACGATTAAAATTAAAAGTAAATGCGTAAAAGCCCAAAGTAAATAGTTTCGAGTTTATTGACGTAAAATGAGCTAGAAATGCGGATTGTCACAGTCTCCTCTTGTGAAAATAATTTCGTCCTGAAATTCAGTTCGAGTTGTCTCCCGGTATGGTGTTGGTGAAGAGGTGCGGATACTTATCTTAATCCTTCTAATATGTGTTAATCGACTTTGTTTTATAGAGAGTATCATCGAGATGGGTTTTAACTCCTTGTTTATACCATGAAGACTTTTGTTCTCAACATTCTCCTTTTTAGTCGCTTTAGCTTGAGCATTCAAGATTTGTGACAACATATTCAAATTTTTCGTCATACTACAGTTTGACTCTTAGTGGCTTTCTTCATTCCTTTCGGCTTAAAGCATCAGTTATGATGTTTTCCCTTCCAGGGTAATAACGAGTCTATACCTATGATGGCATCACAACTTGTTAGGAATACGAAAAGTATCGATCACTTCCAATATAGCTTGTCGTAGCTCGTAAAGTAAACATATGTAAAGTTAGTAAGCTAACCGAGCCAAAGGCTCATGGAAAGCCCATGGCCGACCATAGCTAGGAGTATTTATACCCTCTCTACACATGGAGAGGGTGTTGGTTGTTCATTTTCTCATTTGGTAATCTAATAGTTCTTTCTTTGTTTCTCTCTCTAAGTGTTCATCCAACCACCTCTTTCTCTCTCTAAAAACCCTAAATGAATCCATCCTCTATATGTGTTAAGATATTCTACAATTGGTATCAAGAGTCATGGGGTGTTTGTGTGCGTTTGTTACTCATTTTACTCGTGTATTTTGGTTCGAACTACTCTAAAAAGTTATTACTTTTTGAGGGTTTAAAAACCATAAAGCTTTAAACTTTCTTCTTTATTTATATTAGTTTAGGCTAGAAGTACAAGAAAATCTTTAAAAAACCATTAAAAATTTCATCTTTTTGAGTCTTTTTGGTTAGAAAAAGGGTTTTGTACCAAGAATCTTGATTTCAAATTTTTCGTGTCAAAAACGTTAAAGTTTGTGTTTTTAAGGTTCTAATATTCTTAGATAGGTAAGAAGTACAAGAAAAATCAGGTAAAAACGTCAAAAAGTGAGTCTTTTTTAAGATTTTTGGTTTTTGAGTTTCAAAGTGTATTGGGCGAATTATACGTCTAGGCGAAGTATACGTATTAGTTCAGGAAAAGTATACGTATTTGTTCAGGCAAAGTATACGTATTTGCTAAGGGGATTTATACGTAAATTTCTTAAGGCGATTTATACGTGTTTTTTACTTAGGCGAATTATACGTATTTTGTCAAAGGAGATTTATACGTGTTCTTTACTCAGGCGATTTATACGTATTTTGTCAAAGGTGATTTATACATGTTCTTTACTCAGGCGATTTATACGTATATTGTCAAAGGCGATTTATACGTGTTCTTTACTCAGGCAATTTATACGTATATTGTTCAGGCGATTTATACGTGTTTCTTTACTCAGGCGATTTATACGTTACTCATTACTAAGGCGATTTATACATAATCTCTTAAGGGGATTTATACATCATCTTTAGGCGATTTATACATCATTTACTTGGGTGATTTATACGCTTTACTTGGGAGAACTATACACTTTCATTAGGAGAATTATACGGTTGTTCTTTGATTTGTAAAATCCCGTGAAAACTTGATTTCTTGGTTTTATCAAGAATTGTAAAATCCCGTGTATTCCAAAGACTCAATTACATTAATCAAACCCCACTTTAACACAACAACCTCTAATCACTGTACGGTCATCTTTTATCTTATCATATTAAAATGGATTCAATTATTCCACTTGGACAAAAGAATACTTTTGCTGAGTACATGATACTCTCCGGTGCTGACAATCGTCCACCTATGTTGGACAAGGACCTATATGATTCTTGGAAAAGTAGAATGGAATTATACATGCAAAACAGAGAGCACGGAAGAATGATACTTGAATCGGTTAAAAACGGTCCACTCATTTGGCCTACTATTGAAGAGAATGGGGTGACCAGAACAAAGAAATATGCTGAATTGTCTGCTGCTAAGAAAATTCAAGCTGACTGTGATATGAAAGCAACCAATATCATTCTTCAAGGTCTACCAGCTGATATCTATTCACTTGTTAATCATCATAGAGTTGCCAAGGATTTATGGGAGAGAGTTCAATTACTAATGCAAGGTACCTCTTTGACTAAGCAGGAAAGAGAGTGTAAACTGTATGATGCATTTGATAAGTTTTACTCACACAAAGGAGGTGGAGGACATCCCACATTATAAAATTACTTGATAATTCACTCTGCTGATTAATGACATGAACATTTACAAAATGAAAATGGAGCAATTTCAAGTTAATACCAAGTTTTTAAACAGTCTTCCACCTGAATGGAGTAAGTTTGTGACTGATGTCAAGCTTGTAAAAGATTTGCATACTACCAACTTTGATCAGCTTCATGCATATCTTGAACAACACGAACTCCATGCAAATGAAGTCCGTCTTATGCGTGAACGCAATCAAGATCCACTTGCACTAGTTGCTAATCATCAGATGACACCACCTCACTTCAACACTTATCAGTCTTCATACAACAATCCTCAGCTTCAACACCATTTCCACCATCTCAATATGATAATTCAACCCCCTCAACATTACTCATCTACTTATCCATCACAATCTCAATTCAATCATTCATCCATTCCACCATCATATCCATATCAGTCTCAAATGAATCATCAAACCTCATCTATCCCACAAATTGCTTACCAATCACCTCAAGTTTCTACACAATCTATGACTGAGTCACCTCTTGTGGACTCAGGTGTTGTTATTCCTATATTCTCTCCAGGAGATGATCTAATTTCTTATCTCAACAAGACAATGACTTTTCTAATAGCTGTAGCTTCCTCAAGGTCCCCCTTAACTAATAATCAACTTAGAACTTCCTCGAATCCAAGAAACTAAGCCACTATTCAAGATGGTAGGGTCACGGTGCAACAAGTTCAGGGGAGACAAGGGCAAAGTTATAACACCCCGTGTTTTAGGACAATGTACGACGTTGATAAAGTCGCTATTTTTTTTGTATTGTACGCGTTTGTTTTTAATGGAAATCGTTAAGTTAAATCGCGTAAGCAAGAAATAATCAGTTAACGTAAACGGGCATCAAGCAAATTATTGTTTACGTCAAACAAGGGTTAAGTAATTATTTTGAGGATAATTATTAACATTACACAAGTTATTTTATCGGATACGTGAAAGTGTTTATGTTTCGCGATAAATGACAATTAGGTTTTCCCGGAAACCCTAAAAATTAACGTACGCTTCAACAAATACCTACGTTTATATACAATGATCGAAGTTTATAAAACTTTATCGGGCTGAGTAGCAATATTTTGCGAACAAGACTGTCGAGCTTCAGTGTCATGAGCTTAGTGTAAATGTAATCTGGTTTTGTGATTGTTTGCATATGTTGTAACATCACGGGAAAGTCTTGCGGTCCTGCATAATTTAAATACATAAACCTATGAATTCACCAACATTTTTGTTGACGTTTTAAGCAATGTTTTCAGGAGGTCAATAGGCATGGGATGCCAGGGATGCATTGGGTTACATTTTGGATTGCACGCTTAAAGATTTAGGTGCATCATATTTTGGGAAATGTATTGTCAACTTTTGTAATATTCAACAATGAACAAGTAAAGCTATATGCTTTTGTATTAAGTCTTTCAATTAAATCCAATGTATCATTTTAAACGACTTTTTGTGTCGTTCTTATATATCTTGTGCTATTGATCTTGAAGTAACACGCCCCGGACCCTTATTCCGCTGCGACCCAATTTGGGGGTGTTACAGATTGGTATCAAGAGCCAAGGTTATAGAGAACCAGGTCAAAATGTTTTTGCTGGACTATAACCGTTTTCAAACATTGCATTCATAAAAAAAGGTTTTTATGGGACACACTAGTTGTTGCATTAGTGGGACTAGATGCATTCATAATTGATATACGTGGTTATAGTATATTACGTATATTACAATAAGAGCCTTATATAATATACTCTTATAAGTTATTTTTGCTGGTCACAGTGCGATGTGATCTTATTTACGATGCATATGTTATGTTACGTTATGATTGTATTGAAATCTAACGGGTATTGTATTTTCTTGTGATTTAAGAACATGGCACCAAAAAGAGCCACAAGATCAACCCGAGTTACACCAGTTACACCAGCCCCAAATGCAACAACCACAACTGTTACTGAGGCACAACTTCAGGCCTTAATTAATCAAGGAGTTGCTGCTGCAATGGCTGAAGCAGAAGCAAGCAGAGTTAGGAATGGCTACGACAGCAATGGTTCAGTACCAAGGCCAGCACAAGCTGCTCGTGCATGCTCTTACTCTGAATTCTTAAAATGCAAACCTTTGGACTTCAAAGGCACTGAGGGAGTCGTCGGACTCACTCGATGGTTTGAGAAAATGGAATCTGTGTTTAGCATTAGCAATTGCCCAGCAACTAGCCAAGTCAAATTCGCGACTTGCACTCTGCAAGACGATGCTCTTACATGGTGGAATTCCCATGTTAAGACCACCACTCCAGAAGTAGCTCATGCCATGCCATGGGCAGCACTGAAGAAAATGATGACTGATAAATACTGCCCGAGGGGTGAGATCAAGAAGATTGAAACTGAAATGTGGAACCTTAAGGTTAAGGGCACCGATGTGGTGGCCTATAATCGACGATTTCAGCAACTAGCCTTGATGTGTTCCAGAATGTTCCCAGAAGAGGTAGACAAGATTGAAAAGTATATCGGTGGATTGCCCGATATGATACTTGGCAGTGTAAAGGCATCAAAGTCGAAGACCATGCAAGAAGTTATTGAGTTTACAACTGAGTTGATGGAGGATAAGACCCATGCCTATGCTGAACGTCAGGCAGAAAGGAAAAGAAAGTATGATGATCTTCCCCAGAACAATCAAAACCAACAACAGCAGAATAGGAGGCAGAACACAGGCCAGGCCTATGCTGCAGGCAATGGTGACAGGAAGCCATACGAAGGGTCTAAGCCTCTATGTTCCAAGTGTAATTGCCATCATGAAGCAGGTCCTTGTCCACCTAGGTGCAGTAACTGCAATAGGGTTGGCCATCTGGCCAGGGACTGTAGGATACGGCCTGCTAACAACAACCGTAACAACAACAACAACAACTACCGTAACAACAACAATAATCAGCAGGGCAATGGTTGCTTTGAGTGCGGAGCTCAAGGCCACTTTAAAAGAAACTGCCCGAAACTGAACAACAATGATCGTGGTAATCAAGCTGGGAATAACAGGGCTCCAGCGAAGGTGTATGCGGTTGGAAATGCGGGGGCAAACCCAGACAACGTCGTTGCGGGTACGTTCCTTCTAAACAACCGTTATGCTTACATCTTATTTGATACTGGTGCCGATAGGAGTTTCGTATCTACTGCATTTAGTACTTTACTTGACATCATCCCCAATACACTAGATCATGGTTATAACGTTGAGTTAGCTGACGGTAGGATAATTGGAGTAAATACTATATTGATGGGTTGTACGTTAAATTTTCTGAACCATCCGTTCAACATCAACCTAATGCCGGTAGAGATGGGTAGTTTCGACGCGATAATTGGCATGGACTGGTTGTCAAAATACAGTGCCATTATCGACTGTGCTAAGAAGATTGTTCGTATCCCCTCCGGGAGCAAAATCCTAATCGTTCGCGGTGACGGATGTAGTGAAGGACACAGGACGCGCCTAAACGTCATCTCGTGTACCAAGGTTCAAAAGTATCTGCTAAAAGGATCTCACGTCTTTTTGGCACATGTTACTACAAAGGAGATTGAAGACAAGTCAGAGAAGAAGCGACTTGAGGACGTACCGATAGTTAAAGATTTTCCTGATGTATTTCCTGAGGATTTGCCGGGTCTTCCTCAGACTCGACAAGTGGAATTTCAAATCGATCTGGTACCTGGTGCCGCACCCGTAGCACGGGCACCTTATCGATTGGCGCCTTCCGAAATGAAAGAGTTGTCGGAGCAACTGAAGGAGCTGTCCGACAAGGGCTTTATAAGACCCAGTTCCTCACCCTGGGGAGCTCCGGTCTTGTTTGTCAAGAAGAAAGACGGATCATTCCGGATGTGCATTGACTATCGGGAATTAAACAAACTGACGGTGAAGAACCGTTATCCGCTACCAAGAATTGATGATTTATTTGATCAGCTTCAAGGGTCGAGTATCTACTCGAAGATCGACCTAAGGTCAGGTTATCACCAATTGAGGGTTCGAGAAGAAGACATCTCGAAGACTGCCTTCAGAACTCGATATGGACATTATGAATTCCAAGTTATGCCGTTTGGTTTGACCAACGCACCTGCTGTGTTTATGGACCTCATGAACCGAGTGTGCAAACCTTATCTGGACAAATTCGTAATTGTCTTTATTGACGATATTTTGATCTATTCCAAGAACAAGCAAGAGCACGAAGAGCATCTGAAGATAATATTGGAGTTGTTGAAGAAAGAGGAGTTGTATGCAAAATTTTCCAAGTGTGAATTTTGGATTCCCAAAGTACAGTTCCTCGGTCACGTGATTGATAATAAAGGCATTCATGTGGATCCAGCCAAGATCGAATCCGTTAAAGATTGGGCATCTCCTAAGACACCAACGGAGATTCGTCAATTTTTAGGTCTTGCTGGGTATTATCGACGATTCATTGAAGGGTTTTCAAAGATCGCCAAACCAATGACTAAGCTTACTCAAAAGAAGGTCAAGTTTGAGTGGGGAGATAAACAAGAAGCAGCTTTTCAACTGTTGAAGCAAAAGTTGTGCAGTGCACCAATCCTTGCATTACCTGAAGGAAGCGAAGATTTCATCACATACTGCGACGCTTCAAAGAAGGGTTTGGGCGCTGTATTGATGCAGAGAGAAAAAGTGATTTCTTATGCATCCCGCCAGTTAAAGATCCATGAGAAGAACTATACTACTCATGATCTAGAACTTGGAGCAGTAGTGTTCGCTCTAAAGATTTGGAGGCACTATCTGTATGGAACTAAGTGTACAGTGTTCACTGATCATAAGAGCTTACAACACATTCTTGATCAGAAGGAACTGAACATGAGACAACGCCGATGGTTAGAGTTGCTTAGTGATTACGATTGCGATATTCGTTATCACCCAGGGAAAGCAAATGTTGTTGCTGATGCTTTGAGCAGGAAAGAAACAAGAACCACCGTTAAAAGTTCGAGCTCTTAGACATGACTATTACTTGGATCTTCAAGCAAATCTTGAATGCTCAGACCAGAAGTACGGAACCCAGTAAACATCAAGAGTGGGATGTTAGAGGTATCTGATGAAAATTCTAAATTTCCAGATGCCAATTAGACGGAAAAGTTTGGAACCTCAATATGGATGGAACCCTATAGCACAAATGCAGAGTATGGATA
Source organism: Tanacetum coccineum (assembly GCA_026074375.1). Lineage (NCBI taxonomy): Eukaryota > Viridiplantae > Streptophyta > Magnoliopsida > Asterales > Asteraceae > Tanacetum > Tanacetum coccineum. The sequence continues at coordinate 19,036 of BQNB010047427.1, read as the reverse complement.
CCTTGCGTATAGACGGATTTACGGACTGTGATCATGCACGAGTCCCACAAATCGAAGTATTCTATCCATCCAGGTTCCGAGAAAATGTATCAAGACGTAAAGAAGCTATATTGGTGGCCCAATATGAAAGCCGACATCGCCACCTATGTTAGCAAGTGCTTGACCTGTGCTAAGGTCAAGGCCGAACATCAGAGACAATCGGGTTTGTTGGTACAACCCGAGATGCCTCAATGGAAGTGGGACAATATCACGATGGATTTTGTCACGAAGCTTCCTAAGTCATCACAAGGGTACGATACCATTTGGGTGATCGTTGACCGACTTACAAAGTCCGCGATTTTTATACCCATGAGGGAAACTGACACCCTGGAGAAACTGGCGAGAATGTACCTAAAGGAAGTAGTAACAAGGCATGGAATACCGGTCTCGATTATTTGTGATCGTGACCCTAGGTTCGCATCAAATTTCTGGAGGTCACTTCAGAAAGCTTTGGGTACAAGTTTAGATATGAGTACGGCATATCATCCGCAAACTGACGGACAAAGCGAGAGAACCATTCAAACTCTCGAAGATATGCTTCGTGCTTGTGTGATCGACTTTGGAAATGGTTGGGTTAAACATTTGCCATTGGTCGAGTTTTCATACAATAACAGTTATCATGCTAGCATTAAGGCTGCACCCTTTGAGGCACTTTACGGTAGAAAATGTCGTTCGCCTGTTTGTTGGGCTGAGGTTGGAGAAGTTCAACTCACCGGTCCAGAGATAGTTCAAGAGACAACTGAGAAAATCATTCAAGTTAAGCAAAGGATGCAAGCCGCTCGTGATAGGCAAAAGAGCTACGCTGATTTGAAGCGTAAGCCGATGGAGTTTTTAGGTTGAGATAAAGTGATCTCAAGGGTTCGTCCTTGGAAAAGGGGTAGTACGTTTTGCATAGCGATGGACATTAAAATCCCGGTTTGTTGGACCCTTCAATGGTAATAAAAAGGGTTTGGAGACGTTGCAATACAAGCTCAGAGCCTTCCTGAAGAGCTAAGCAGAGTTCATAATACATTTCACCTGTCAACTAAAGAAGGTCATCCGACGAACCCTTAGCCTTCCTTGATGGACATCATTTTGATGACAAGCCTTAAAGTTTGTCGAGGACCCATAGATCACGGATCGTGAAGTTAAACGGTTGAAGCGAAGCCGTATCCCATTAGTCAAGGTTCGATGGAACTCCAAGAGAGGTCCAGAGTTTACATGGGAACGCGAGGATCAATTCCGGAAGAAATACCCACATCTGTTCTCAAGGACCGGGCCGTCGTCAAATGCCGCGTCTTAAGCCTTGAGGACAAGGCTCAGCTAACCGGGGGAGACTATAACACCTCGTGTTTTAGGTCATTGTATGACATTATGAAATTCACAATTTATTTTTAGGATTTTACGCGTTTGCTCTTAAACCGTAAACGTTAAGTTAAATCGCGTAAACTGAAAATGATCATACAATGTAAACGGGCATTAAACAATTAAAAGTTTATATCTAACAAGTGTTATATGATTATTTAGAGGATAATTATTAACTTTGTTCATCATATTTTTATTGGTTACGTAAAATGCTTACGTTTCACGATAAAATGCGTTTAGGCATTCCCGGAAGTTCCAAAACCTAACTACGCCTAAACGAATACCCACGATTAAACCCAATACCCAAAATAATAAATATAACATCACATATATGTATATTGTGCCGAATTTTTCATGATAAAACCAAGACTTATCAACTTGTTAAATATCTAGATATTATAAATATCTACATATTATAAATATCTAGATATTATAAATATCTAGATATTATAAGAAACTTCTTAACCTTATGCTATGGTTAGAAAGTAATCATGGTTAGGTTAAATAAGATATTTTTCCTTCCTATATATAGCATGCATTCATAAGAGATTTTACTTACACTTTTACTTACAAAATTTCATAAAAACTCTCTTCCTTTTCTCTCCTAACCCACGGCTCAATAAGCTCACATAATCAAACCATACGAAATTTTTCTACAATCCATACATCTGTTTATACATCAATCCTAAGATGTATTAAGTCATATTCAAGCCTTGGATCACCATTTGCAAATATTAAGAAGAAAAAGTAAAGATTAGGGTTTTGGAAACCTAATCTAGGGTTATAAGCTTGAAAGCTTGGATTTTGAATCTAAACACGGGTTTAGAACTTATATCTCATCTCTTACATCATTACTAAGGTTTTCTTAAATCCTTTATACTTTTATTTCTTATGATTTTATGTGTTACATGTTAAATATAGCCATAATCACCACTAATGACTTTCTAATATGTAAAATGAGTTATTATTTATGTTTATGATTATATGCACTTATTCTTATGTCATATGGTCCTATATATCATGGAAAAGTAAAAATAAAAGTATGTTAACCTATGGATTAAGTATAAACATGTTTAGGTTAAATTAGGGTTTTATAATGTTTCTTAAACTTCACATGTGAAAATAATGAAAGTAAAAGGGTTAAACTTGTTACAATGAATTTACAAGGACTAGGGATGATATTGAACCTTATTATAAGTACCACATATGTAAAATATGGTTAAAAGAGTTTTTATAATAAACTACTAAAGAAAATGATACATAAAACAAGGTTTTATAAAGAAACATATATGAAATACTTAGGGGCTGTCCAAATTCGAATTTTGGACAGTAGGTTTTGATATAATATAATAAAAATACGCCTCATGACGATTCCATAATGATAAGAAACTTGAAAAACCGATCTATAACGAAAAAGATACGTTAAAAACGAGTTTACGACTATAAATACTTTATAAAACTATTTTTATAAAAAGTTACTATTCATTACAGCAACTTTTATTTTTAAAACATCTAAAATATGATATAACTTTTGATTACGAGATCGTACACGCAAGAATCGTTAAGAACGGAACTATAACGAGTAAATTACGGCATTTACGGTAATTAAAGTTTATAAAAGAAATTTTATAAACTATGAACAGTAAAAATCACTATTCATCAGTGGATAAATTTGTGAGATATTATAAATCTTTTAATAACGTGAACGTACTCGAAGGAATCACTAAAATCGGAGTTAAAACGAATAAGTTATCGCAATTACAAGTTTACGCTAATTAAAACCCTAAAACGACAAATGAGCTGTTATGAACAGTAATTTTACAATTCAATCACAGAATTTTTAAAACTTTAAATGTAATATTTTTGAAATTTCGCATCGTCTACTAATGAAGACGTGGACGTAAGAAACGCGAGCAACGGGCTTAAAACGACCAAATTAGGTCATTTTTACGAAAAGTATATTTATAAACGTTTTCACTTTATAAATATTATTTTACTAAAACGATTAGTCGGTGATTATGCTATATAGAATATTGAGTGGTTATCAAAGTGCTATATTACTAGGGAGTTTCATAATGAGGCCTCTTCGGATGGCGTATCGATGAGTTGTTGGATTTACGATTTAAAGTGTCCTAAACTCCTCGTACGTCATGTCATGACCTCTTTAATTATGATAGCCCGAACGATAGTATGATGTAACAACTATAAGATTATATTCAATGTTATTAATTAAAGTACTCCATTACTTATACAGCCTTAATTTAAATAGGTGCATTTATCTTCGCCATTGTGTGACTTTTTAATCACTGAGATTGATTGAGCTACTCTGTACTCCAAGGTGAGATTCATAGCCCCACTTTTTTTACGAGTTTTTACTGAATTAATTATTATTTGGGGTGAGGAACAATGCTTAGTTTCTTAAATGGACGCAAGTGTTGAAAGTATATTGATTTTGTTGCCTAAGTAGCGATAACCCTCCTGAGCCCATTAATTCATGAACTGTTAATTGCATAGATGTAGTTGTGAATACATTATGTGAGGCGCGAATGATAAAAATATGATCTATTAGGGATTAAACCTCCCGATTTGGGTGATTAGCTATCACTAGAACGAACGTTGACCATGTCTGACTTGGATTGTTGCGGGTTACAACATCTGTACGGGCAAAATAACTGCTAAAATAGCAAATATAGTTGAGCTTCGGTGTCATGAGCTTAGTGCAACAATAATCTGGTTTTGTGATTGTTGGCATATGTTGTAAACATCACGTGAAAGTCTTGCGGTCCTGCATAATTTAATTACATAAACCTATGAATTCCACCAACAATTTTGTTGACGTTTTAAGCAATGTTTTCAGGAGGTCATTAAGGCACGAGATGCAAGGATGCATTGGATTATGATTTTGGATTGTACAGTTTAAAGAACTTATTTATCATTTTTGGGAATTATATGTTGTCTTTTGGTAATATGAAACAAAGAGCCGTAAAGCTATAAGCTTTTTGTAACTAAATCTTATTTTATTTAAATCCAATGTATCAGTTTAAAACGACTTTTGAGTCTCTTATATAATATCGTTTAGTGCTGTGGAATCTTGAAGTAACATTGCCCCGATACTTATTCCGCTGCACCCATTTTTGGGGGTGTTACAGATGTGTATACAAAGAGCCAAGGTTTATAGAGAACCAGGAGGTCAAAATACCTTTTTGCTGGCACTATAACCATTTTTCAAACATTGCATACATACAAATGGGTTTTTACGGGGTATTCATACACAAATAATGAGCATTATCGTTAGGCTATATACATGCATAATTGATATACGTGTTTATAATATATTACGTATATAAGGATGATAGTCTTATATTAATATACTTATATAAGCTAATTTTTGATTTCAGATACGATCATGTCAGATTCTGAGCACTCTACTATTACATACACTATTTTATCGGAGGATGATTTTATAACATGGGTCACCAGTGGAGTCGAGTACCTAAATATGAGGGACCACCATCACCAATTACGTGCTCACCAACGTCAGCGCATACAAGAATGCTCATAATTAGGCCTCCAGACGGCCCTTGAGGAGCCAGAGCAGGCACCACCTTCACCTATCTATGTACCATTTGTTCCGGAGCCTGTCTACCCGGAGTTCTTACCGGTAGACGATGAGGTATTCCCGCTGAGGAGCAGCCACTGCCTGCTGCTGACTCACCTACTCATCAGTCACCAGGGTATATACCGGAGTCCGACCCTGAGGAGTACTAGAAGGAGGATGACAGGAGGATCCTGAGGAGGAATCCAGACCGACTATCCTGCTGACAGAAGAGATGATGAAGATGAGCACTTAGCTCCTGCCGAGCCTGCAGCTGTTGCTTATTCAGCTGACCAGGACCCATACATTGCTTATCGCGCCACGGTCTATTGATGTCCCATCCGAACCCAGGCGCCGACACCATTTTTCCTCTCCGATAAGTTGCTGAGAGAGTATTAGCCTTAACAAACTCCACCACCATCACCTCTCCCTCTCCATATTCCAGCCACCACTATCCTCAATACCCTCCTCCACCATTACCTATACCACCACCACCACCCATCATCCCTACTTATGCTGAGGAGTCTCTGGGATCCCGAGCTGCTGGGATTAGACGGAGTAGATCGCTACCATCTCCGATGACATGAGACTGAAGATACCGAGATGTGGTTACCCTTCTATCGTAAGAGGCTGTGTCGTACTACTCTCTGTCCAAGATGCAGGTCGGGGGAAAGTGTCGGCAGCTTGTGCTGCCGGATCAGTTTGGACCTACCACAGCTAGGGCAGACCTTTACGGATTTGCTGATACTTGCGCCTGCTCCAGGACGCCCGATGTCCTAGAGATTAGGCTATGTATTAGGGATACTTGGATGATCGGTTGGAGCCATCAGGATATTGCACCGACCACCCTGAGAGGGGGTCAACCAGAGAGTTTATTGAGTTGATTCTTCTACTTTGACAGGAGGATGAGACATATATTCTCACTAGATGAAGCACGGTATGGACCAGCTCTACTTAATCCCGAGTCAACAGGTTGGACAATAGCTAAGGGCCTTCCACAAACAGCACTGCACTTGATTTGAATAGAGGAGGAGGCCAGATTATCGCGTGCCGCTTGGGCACGGTCGATGGATACCTGCGACCAGGTACATTCTGAGGGCATGTCACTGCGGACTACGGTCATGACCCAGCAGTCCGAGATCGTTGAGTTACGGGCAGCAGACCAGAGGAGACAGACAGTGATTTCAGAGCTGCTGAAAGCAGACTATCGGAGGCAGAGGCAGTTAGTAGAGACCCTGAAGATAGTGAAGAGCCTCAAGGCTCAGATGACCGAGTTACAGAGACAGCAGGGACCTGCTAAGGATCCTGCAGAGCCAGAGCTACCAGAGGAGGCCGGTAGTAGTACTTAGACTAGATTATGATTGTAGCTACTGTACAGTCTGTTAAGTATTATGGGTTGTTCCCAGCTAGCAGACTGTATAGATCTTTTGTTGTGACTAGCTACTCCGTAGATCTTTTGTTCATATATCGGCTAACTTGTAACAGCCTATCAAGTATTACGAGTATATCCGCTAGTATGGCTTTAGTTATTTTACTTGTAACCGAGTTGTTTGATCGTGTTGTATATAAACCAATCATTATTATTTTCCCAAGTTATATCTGAAAATTTGGATTATTTTTTATATAAATATCGAGTTTATTTGTGAATAAATGTCGATTTGTTAATTTCAATACCTGTTGTGTATTTCACCTTTATATTGTATATTCGATTCTTATTCATTAAGTATATCATCGGGTTATTGGTTAAGATTTTTTGAAATCAACGGTGTTATGTCTTCTGTGCGTTAAGAAAAATGGCCCAAGAGGATGGCCCACAAGAACCGCGAGTCAAGGCAGTCACCGCAACTCCCCCACCAGTTTACTACAACTCCACCACCGTATCGTAAAACCCTACACCACCACCTCGTCACCATTCCCAACTACAGGCATGATCGACGAGGGTCAATGCTGTGTTTAGCAGGCACGTGCAGCAGACCCGGAAATGGCGACGAAAGCCATACCTCAAGAATCTGGTGCAAGAAAGGAATGAACGCACGTGCGGGAGTGGCACCTATCAAGACTTCATGAATATGGACAACCCATATGCTTCAGGGTACAAAAAAGTGGTCAACTTGACCCCCATTGGTTTGGAAAGGATGGAAACCGTATTCCGCAGAAGTAATTGCACAGTGGAGAATCAAGTGAATTTGCCACTTTACCTATTGGAACTGCTCTAACATGGTGGAACTCACATGCTAGGACATTGAACTAATGATGTTTTCGTATGCGATGACGTGGTCTGACTTGAAAAAGATGATGACAACTAAATATTGTCCAAGGAATGAAATCAAGAAAATTGAGGCAGAGTTGTGGAACCTAAAAGTACAAGGCACCGATGTGGTAGCCTACAACCAACGATTCCAGGAGCTAGCATTGCTGAGTGACAGGATGTTCCCTGAAGAAGCTGACAAAATTGAAAGATATGTCGGTGGAATGCCCGACCCAATTTACTCAAGTGTTGTGGCATCAAAGCCAAAGACCATGCAGGAGGCTATTGAGATGGCAACTGGCTTGATGGATAGGAGGATTAACACTTTGGCTGAAAACAAGAGGAAGTTGGAAGACACTCCTCGAAATAACCAAACCTACCAGCAGAACAAAAGGCAGAATACAGGGCAGGGCTTATGCACCAGGAATGGAAGACAGGATAACCGTATGATGGGACTAAACCTCGTTGTCCCAAGTGGAACTTCAACCATCAACGTCCTTTACAAACACACAATGCACTAACAGCAGGAGAACTTTGGCCACCTGGCCAGGGACTAGAAGAGCGGTCCTGCGACTGCAAAACAACACAACGCAATAACAATAATAACAAACAACCGTAAAACAACCAACCAAGAGCCCAAGGGCAAATACAATGCTATGTGTGCTTTGAGTGTGGGTACTCCATGACACTTCAGGAGCAACCTGCCGCCCAGTGGAAGACCAAGAATCTAGGGAAATGTAGCGGAGTTAGCCAGGGCTATGCAGTGGAACGCAGGGCAAAACCAAACAACAACTTGTGAACGGGTCGTTTCTCTAAACAACCGATTTGCTTCCATTATATTTGATACTGGTGCAGATAGAAGTTTCGGTCTACTCAATTTAGTGCTTTGAATTAATATAGCCCCCACACATTAGATCCATGGTTATAAACGTTGAATTAGCTGATGGGTAGCATAATTGGGTAAATATGGTATTACTGGGTTGCACGTTAAATTTTCTGAACCATCCGTTTCACGTCGACCTAATGCCTGTTGAAATGGGTACTTATGACGTCATAATCGGCATGGACTGGTTGACGAAATACCAGGCCATTATTGACTGTGCAAAGAAGATCGTTCGTATTCCTTTTGGGAGCGAAATCTTAATTTTTCATGGAGACGGAAGTAGAAATAAACGCGGGACTCGATTGAACATCATCTCGTGCACCAAGGCCCAGAAGTATGTGCTACAAGGTTGTCACGTCTTTTGGCACAAATATACCGTCAAGAGACGGAGACAAAGTCAAATAAGAAGCAACTGAAAGATAGTTAACCGATCATCAAAAATTTCCATCCGAAGTATTTCCGAGGACTTGCCAGGTCTTCCACCTACCAGACAAGTGGAATTTCATATCGATCTAGTACCTGTGCTAGCACCTGTAAGTACGGGCAACTTTCGAGTGGCCCCATCAGAAATGAAAGGAATTGGCGGATCAATACAAGAGCTTTCGACAAAGGCTTTATAAGACCTAGTTCGTCACCATGGGGACTCCAGATCATTCGTCAAGAAGAAAGAATGGATCGTTCTGATTGCATAGATTATCGGGAACTAAATCAAACTAACGGTGAATAACCGTTATCCACTATCCTAGAATTGAAGACTTATTCGCGCCAACTTCAAGGGAGTCGAAGTTTTACTACAAAAATCGACCTAGAGGTCCTGGTTTATCACCAATTGAAGGTTCGAGAAGAAGACATCTCGAAGACTCCTTCTAGAACTCGATATGTGGACATACGAATTCCAAGTCATGCCATTTGTTTGTCCAACGCACCTGCGTGTTTATGGAGACCTCAATAACCGATTGTGCAAACCTATCGGTACAAAATTCCTGATTGACTTTATTGACGATATTTTGATCTATTCCAAGAGCAAGCAAGAGCATGAAGAGCATCTGAAGATAATATTGGAATTGTTAAAGAAAGAGGAGTTTGTATGCCAAATTTTCCAAGTGTCAAATTTTGGCTTCCCAAATTAACAGTTCCTCCGTCACGTGGATTGATAATAAAGGCGATTCACCGTAGATCCCACCAAGATCGAATCCTTAAAGATTTGGGCATTCTCCTAAACACCAACGGAGAATCGGCAGTTTTTAGGTCATGCTGGTATTATCGGCGTTTCATTGAAGGGTTTTCAAAGATTGGCCAACAATGACGAAGCTAACACTCAAAAGAAGGGTCAAGTTTGAGTGGGGGTGATAAACAAGAGGCAGCGTTCCAGTTATTGAAGCAGAAGTTGGGTAGTGCAACCAATTCTGGCTTACCCGAAGTAAGGAAGATTTAATCGTATAACGCATCTATCGAAGAAGGTTTTTGGCGCTGTATTGATGGCAAAGAAAAAGGTGATTTCTTATGCATCACGCACCGTTACAAGAACCATGAGAAAAACTATACTACTTACTACTCATGATCTGGAACATGGAGCAGTAGTTGTTTGCTCTGAAGATTTGAGACACCTAATCTGTATGTACCAAGTGAACAGTGTTCACTGATCATAAGAGTTTTACTGCATTATCTTAATCGAAGGAATTGAACGGTAATGAGGACAACGCCGATGGTTAGAGTTGCGAGTGATTAACGATTGACGATATTCGTTATCACCCAGGAAGAGGCAAATGTCCGTTGCTGATGCTTAGAGCAGGAAAGAACGGGAAACCACCGTTAAGAGTCTCAAGCCTTAGTCATGACTATGGCTTGTGATCTTCCTAAGCAAATCTTAAATCTCAGACTGAAGCACACCGGAAACCAGAAAAATATCAAGAGTGGAGGATGTTGGGGGTATCTGATTGAAAATGCTAAATATCCAGAGGCAATGAGAACAGAAAAGTGGAACCATCGAATGGATGGAACCCTATGCTCAATGGCAGTAGTAGGAGTTACCTTGTTATGGCGATTTGCGGACTGTGATCATGCACGAGTCCCACAAATCGAAGTATTCTATCCATCCAGGTTCCGAGAAAATGTACCAAGACGTAAAGAAGCTATATTGGTGGCCCAATATGAAAGCTGATATCGCCACCTATGTTAGCAAGTGCGACCTTGTGCGAAGGGTTAAGGCGAACATCAGAGACAATCGGTATTGTTGGTACAAACCCGAAATACCTCCAGATGGAAGTGGGACGATATCACGATGATTTGTCACAAAGCTTCCTAGGTCATCACAAGGGTATGACACCATTTGGGTAATCGTTGACCGTCTTACAAAGTCAGCAATCTTTATACCCATGAAAGAAACTGACCCTTTGGAGAAACTAGCGAGATTGTACCTGAAGGAAGTAGTAACAAGGCATGGGATACCGGTCTCAATTATTTGTGATCGTGATCCTAGGTTCGCATCAAATTTCTGGAGGTCACTTCAGAAAGCTTTGGGTACAAGTTTAGATATGAGTACGGCATATCATCCGCAAACTGACGGACAAAGCGAGAGAACCATTCAAACTCTCGAAGAAAGCTTAGACATTTGTTGATCGACTTTGTGAAATGGTTTGGGTTAAACATTTGCCATTGTCAGTTGTTCATACAATAACAGGATCATGCTAGCATTAAGGCCTGCACCTTTGAGGCCTTTACGGTAGAAAATTGTCGTTCGCACTGATTGTTGGACTGAATTGGAGAAGTTCAACTCACCGGCAGAGATAGTACAAGAGACGACTTAGAGAATCATTATAGTTTAACAAAGGATGCTAGCTGCTCGTGATAGACAAAAGAGCTACTCTGTTTAAAAGCAGTAGAGCCCGAAGGAGTTATAGTTTAGATAAAGTGATGCTCAGGTTTCGCCTTGGAAAGGGGTTGTTACGTTTTGGCAAACCAGAGGGAAATTAATCCCACACGTTTGTTTGGACTTTCAGGTGATAAAAGGGTTGGAGACGTTGCATACAAAGCTCGAGCTTCCTGAGAGCTGAGCAGAGTTCATAATACGATACATCGTGTCCAACTTAAGAATTGGTTATGCCGACAACCCTTGCCGATCCGTTTGGATGACATCAATTTGATGACAAGACATCAGTGTCGAGGAAAACAATAGAGATCACTGATCGTGAATTAAAACGGTTTGGAAGCGAAGCCGTAATCCCATTAGTCCAGGTTATATGGAACTCCCAGAGGAGGTCTGCAATTTTACATGGAAGTGAAGATCAATTCAAGAAGAAATATCCACACCTCTTCACCAAGACAGACACCGTCGTCAAGTTTGTGTGATAAGCCTTGAGGACAAGGCTTGTTAACCAGGGGGGACTATAACACCTCTAATTTTAGGTCATTGTATGACAATATGTATTTCATAATATTATTTTTAATGTTATACGCGTTTACCTCTTTAAAAACCGTAAACTTTAAGTTAATCGCGTAACCTGAAAATGATCAACAATGTAAAACGGCATTAAACGATTAAAATTTTTTGTATCAATCAAGTGTTATATGATTATTAAGGATAATTAAAGACTTTGTTCATTTTATTTTTATTGCTACGTAAAATCTTACGTTCATAATAAAAATACCGTTTTAGGCATACCCGGAAGTTCTAAAACCTAACTACGCCTAAACAAATACCCACGATTATACCCAATACTCAAAATAATTAAAATAACATTATATATATACATATTATGCCGAAATTTAGAGGATGAGAACAATAGTCATCATATTACATAATATCTAGATATTAACATAAAGTAAACTCTTACACATTTTTCCAACTTGTCATGCTTAACTTAACTAGGGTTAGAAAGTAACTAGGGTTAAGTTAGCAAGATATTTATGCTATAAATAAGCATGCATGCATGGCTATTGTTTACAACTTCTATACTTAACATAAAAACTTCATTTTGTTCTCTCTTTTCTTCTCTAAATCCCACGGCACCAATTGGCCATAAAAACAAATCCATACTTTGATTTTGTAAAATCATACAACCCTTTACACAACATACTTAAGGTATTCTAAGGGTGGTTTGGGAAGCATTGTTCATCTTTATCAAGTATAAGAAGCAAAAGGAAAGATTTAGGTTTAAAACCAAATCTAAGGGTTATAAGCTTGGAAGCTTTATTTTTGAATCTAAACACGGGTTTAGAACTTATTTCACATCTCTTACATCATTACTAAGGTTTTCTTAAATCCTTTATACTTTTCTTTCTTATGATTTTATGTATTACACATTGTAAAATATAGCTATAATCACCACCTAATGACTTTAAATGAATAAAAATGGATTTTTATTTGAGTTTAACATTTATAACACTTATTCTCATGTTACCTAATTGTTTATAAGTCTCATGGACAAAGTAATATAAAATATGTTAACTTATAGTTTAAGTATAAACATGTTTAAAGGCAAATTAGGGTTTTATAATGTTTCTTAAACTTCACATGTGAAAATAATGAAAGTAAAAGGGTTGAACTTGTTACAATGAAATTATATGGACTAGGGATGATATTATAACCTTATATAAGTTCCAAACATTGTAAAATATGTTTTTAATAAGATATTTTAATAGTAAACTACTAATTTAAATAAATACATAAAAACAAGTTTTATAAAGTTATCCCACTTAAATAACATATGGGCTGTCTAAATTCGAATCTTAGACAGTAGGTAATGATGTTTTATAAAAATAATACGCCTCGTGACGATTCCATAATGATAAGAAACTTGAAAAACGATCTAGTAACGAAAAGATTACGTTAAAAAACAGTTTACGACTATAAAAACTTATAAAATATTTTTATAAAAATTACTTTCATTACAGCAACTTTTAACATTTAAAACCACTAAAATATTATATAACTTTTTGATTACGAATCGAACACGCAAGAACGTTAAAAACGAGGAACTATAACGAATAAACTACGACGTTTTCGAAATTAAAGTTAAAAAAAGTAATTTTATAAACTATGAACAGTAAAAATCACTATTCATCAGTGGATAAATTTGTGAGATATTATAAATCTTTTAATAACGAGAACGTACTTGAAGGAATCACTAAAATCGGAGTAAAAAACGAATAAGTTATCGCGAATGGGATCAAGTTTTTACGCTAATTAAAATCAACACCTAAAAACGACAAATGAGCTGTTGTGAACATGATTTTAACTATTCATCACAGAATTTTAAAACTATTAAAATGTAAATAATATGATCGCTCTCGTCTTACACGAGACGTGGACGAAAAACAGCGAGCAACGTTTTAAAACGACCAAGTTTAGTTCATTTTTACAACAAAAGTAATAATTTATAAAACGTTTTCACTTTATAAATACTATTTTACTAAAATGATTATCGTGATATGCTATAAAAGAATAATGATGGTTACAAAGTGCTATATTACTAGGGAGTTTCATAATGAGGCCTCTTCGGATGGCGTATCGATGAGTTGTTGGATTTACGATTTAAAGTGTCCTAAACTCCTCATACGTCATGTCATGACCTCTTTAATTATGATAGCCCGAACGATAGTACGATGTAACAACTATAAGATTATATTCAATGTTGGTAATTAAAAGTACGCAGTACTTATACTGCCCTATAAATTAAATAGGATGCATTATCGTCTTGTGATGACGTTTTATCTGAGATTAATTGAGCTATCTGTTACTCAAGGTGAGTTCATAGCCCCACTTTTTTTACAGTTTATACTGAATTAAATATTATTTGGGGTGAGAACATGCTTTGTTTTATTAAATTGGACCAAGTGATGAAAGTAATAATTGATTATGTGTTGCCTAATAAGCATAAACCCTCCTGAGCCCATTATTCATGATACTGTAATTTGCATGATGTAGTTGTGAATTACAATTATGGAGCGCGAATGATATAAAGTAGATCTATTTGGATTAACCTCCCCGTTGGGTGATTAGCAATCACTAGGAACGAACGTTTGACCATATGTCGGACTTTGGATGTTGCGGGAATACAACAACATCTGTACGGGCAAAATAACTGCTAAAAATAGCAATATAGTTGAGCTTCGGTGTGCATGAGCTAAGTGCAACAATTAATCTGGTTTTTTTTTTTGTGATTGTTGGCATATGTTGTAAACATCACGTGAAAGTCTTGCTCCTGCATAATTTAATTACTATAAACCTATATTCAACCAACAATTTGTGACGGTTTTAAGCAAAATGATTTCAGGAGGTCATTAGGCACGAGATGCCAAGGATGCATTGGATTATGTTTTGGGATTGTACAGTTAAAGACTTATGTGTATCATGTTTTGGGAAATATATGTTGTCTTTTGTAGATATGAAAACAAGAACAAGTAAAGCTATTAGCTTTTTGTAATATATCTTATTATTTAAATCCAATGTATCAGTTTAAACGACTTTTGTGTCGTTCTTATATATATCTTGTGCTGTTGATCTTGAAGTAACATGCCCCGGATCCTTATTCCGCTGCGGCCCATTTTGGGGGTGTTACAAGAAGATGGAAGTTACTCCTGCTTAATGCGATCTACATGTTAAAGGACATATATAAGTTACTTGTTCATGATTAAGGTTACTTTCCATTTTTTTGTAACTTTCTATTTTTAGTAACTTTCTATAATTAGCATGATTCCTTGATTAGTACGTTCCATGATTAACATATTCCATGATTAGTATGTTTCATGATTAGTATTCTTGTTATATTGGGTACTTTCCAAAAATAGCAGCTTCTAATTATAGTAAGTTTCCAAAAATAGACTTTCCTTAATTAACTTTCCATAAATGATAACTTTCCTGATTTAATAATTTCCTATAAATTAAACTTTCCAAAAATAGACTTTCTAAAAATAGACTTTCCAAAAATAGCAGGTTTCTATATATAGTAAGTTTCCATAAATAGCATGTTTCTATAAATAGCAGGTTTCTATAAATAGTAAGGTTTACATAAATAATATCAAAATGACATTTTCTACCCCCAACTTATTTTTCTCAGATCATAAAAAATATAATAACATGCTTAAATCAGACCCCAAAGTTTCAGAAATTACAAAACACCCCCTTATACTTTTAAAACTCAATCAGGTAACAATAATACACAAAACCCTATTAAAATTTTCCCAATAATTACTACAATTTTTATAACATCATTAGCATGTATGGACCTGCGAAAATATAAAAACCCTCCCTAATTCGTTTTTCAATTATTTCTTTCTTTCCTTTTCTCTTTATTTCGCAAATCGGCAAAAACCTTAAATCCCAATTAATTATTTTTGAGTCCTCAAAAAAATTTAAAACCAACAATTGATCTGAGATATACAAGAATATTCCACCTTTATTAAAAATTATAAATCAATTTCACAAATTGTTTTTTGCCGATTACACAACATTTAATCAAAAATAGGGTTTCGAACACATATTTATTCAATATGACTCATATTAACATCATTGCTATTTTCCTTGTGTTTATACTGAATTATAATAATGGAAAACAAGTCATAAAATTACCTTTGATAATTATTGATGATTCTATGGATTTATGAAATTCGGTTGAATTAATCGAACAACCAATACCTAAAATCGAACCAAGCCTCCACAATATTTGTCACTATTTTTCCCACAATCCTTGACCTTCAATACACCTTAGAAAATCGTTCAAATCCTAGAGAAAATTTTGGATGCCTCCTCTCTTGATTTTTCTTTGTGCTAATATCCACTATACATTGTACGTTGTCTATTTAACATAGTTTTCATGACATTATTACTAAATGAACATTATCCGTTAACATCAAAACCCTAACTTTACGTAATATTTACATACAAAATAAATGTTCAAGTTTATAAAGCATGTATACAATCTTCCAATGCACCATATTTGAAGTATGATTTCCCTCCTGGATCAAGGTACAAGTCATTTAAGCTCAATGTACAACATCACAATGCACATTATACAAGTCATTGAAGCACAAATTTAAATTAACTTCAATTTCCCTCCATTTTCTTTAAAACCTCCGTACCATCAATTAAGCTCGAATTACAAGCCTCCTAAGCATGACATTTACACTAATCTTAAATCTTAAACTCGACCTAAACCATAAACTAACCCTAATCCCTAATTAACCCGTTAACCCTTAACTACCTTAAACCCTAATGATCCTAAACTACCCGAAACCTTAAACCCTAACCTTATTCGTCCTAAACTAAAACCTAAACCCTAACCCGTAACCCCTAAACACCCTTTTAAATTAGTTCTAAACTACTTCGAATCCACACCACACCTTGCAAGTAGCTTCATCACCTACTTATCACCTACTCATCACCACCTCCATCATCACCATGTCACCAAACTTGCTCCCCAAGTCCTTCATCCTCGTCATCACCATGCAAACCCGCCACCTCATAACCTTGTAGCCCAAGGTGTACGCCACCTCCCTCTCTAGTCACTTCCTTGGTAAACCGGGCCTCACCTCACCTTGCCACCTCTCCAAGTAAACCTTGGTGCCCAAGTTCTTGCACCTTATATAAGCCAAAACCTCTACTACTTCTAAACTCATTCAAAACTCAAACACACTCAAGTCTATCTCAAATGAAGTCATAACAGATCCTAAGGAAGCCAAGAAGGAGGTATAAGCCAAGTTTAGAAGCCAAGGAGTGAAGTCATAAGCTCTTGATAGTATTCGGGTTCCATTTGCTCCATTTGACCCACTTTCATCCATTCGCCAAGCTCTAGTAAGCCTAAACTCATTTCCTTAAATTCATACTATGTTCTTAGATCATATATATGCTTGTTATAATCATTCATACAACCAAAACCATGTTGAAATCCTTCTAAAACTAAAACCGCGCCCTAACATCTTTCGAATTCCATGAACAAGCTAGATTAAGCTTGCTATCATCCTAATAAGCCCCTAGTCATCTTCATAATCCTAAGAAATTAGCCCTTGAATCCTAAGCTAGCCTATTTAAATTCTCGCATCAAAACTTGTCCCCAAAAACCCTAAAACTAGTCGAAATCCATTTTTCATAGGCCCCTAATAAGCTTAAGCTCCTAACTGATCTTATAAGCTGTTCCCATAAGCTCTTGTAACATTTTTATAAGCCCTAAATCAAACCTAATAAGCTCAAACCCATCGGGTTTCTTTTAAACCCAAAACGAACCCAAACGGACCCGTTTCAAGTATTTAAGCTTATTAGCTTATTTCATAAGCTATAAATTCGTTAGAGTTGCTTATTATAACTTATTTTGTCAAGTCATAAGCTGCAAAATAGATTTCAAACGTAAAAACACGTAATTATGGATTTTGGACTAAAACCATAACAATTTTCATGCATAGGGGTATATATTGTAACTTTTCCAAACTTAATACTACAAGGACTATTTTTGTAAATATACTGAAGTTAAATCACAGGGACTTGTTTTGCCAATTCTCAAAGTCAAGGGTTGATTTTGTAAAAAGTTATATAAAAAGGACCAAATTTGCAAATATTTATATACCAAGGGTATAAAGTGTAAATTTATGAAATTATAAACTAGAGGGGCTAAAAATGTAATTTTCCCAAACTTATAACTATAAGGGCTGTTTTTGCCAACTTTCAAAGTCGAGGGTATAAATTGTCATTTTTGCATTCTTAAAGGTATAAAATGTAATATTTTTATATAAATTATAAAAATATATTTAAATATTATAAAACTCGATTTTATTAAAACCCGACACATTTGTCGTTATCATTCGTCGATCAAAACACTATAAAATCAATTATGTTATAAATATAACATAATTTATATCCACTAGCTTTTGAAGAAACCTAAAATAATAAAATCTTATCATTTAATCTATAACGTATCACGTTACTAGGAAATTTCATGTGAGAGGTTTCATTTGAGTATACGTTTTAACGAGTTTGCTGGATTTACGATTTAAGGTGTCCTAGCTCCTCAAACGTTTACTGCATGACCTCTGAATTATGATAGCCCGAACAGTGATACAATATTCCTATAAATTAATAAATCAAAGTAATATGTATGATTAAACATCATGAAGTTTTGATACATACACAATCAAACTAAGACTTGACATAGTACCCTCAGGTTACGTGACGAGGCCGTTACTTTTATTTCATATACTTTTGCCATCAATTAGATTTCCCTCTTAAGGTGAGTTCATAGCCTCGCATTTTAAATCTTTTGAATACTTTATAAACCTGCGAGGGGGATACATGCTTAAACCATGAATGCAAGTGTTTTTCCCAACTGTATGCCAGATATATTATTGTCTAAGTACCTTCCACTGCCAATATTTCTTAATCATGAACCATTAGTCACTTGCGAGTGAACGCGAATATTATGGATAGATCTATCGGGATGTGACGACTCCCGTTGGTGTACCTATACTTTTGATACCAATAGCACTATATTTGACAATAATGGGTAACTTTGGCAAGTTACCTTTCCACGAGGATATTTATTCCTCACTAATGTCACTAAGGTGATTTCCATGCTAATGTTTGGTTGTATGAGCTTAGGGCAATAATATTGTTTTTCCATGATAATTGTATATGCAATTATTACAAACTATGGGTGTGTAACAACGTAACCCACTGTTGAACTTGTACTCAACTATTATAACTGAAAACTTATGAATTTCACTCAACCTTTGTGTTGACCCTTTCAGCATGTTTATCTCAGGTAATTGAGCAACCGCATCTTATGGCACGGAGTGGCATGGACTTGAAGATGGCTAAACTGTTATCATTCAAACTTTATGTTTTTATGTAGATTTTGGGACCTCTCTTTTGTAAAAACTCTGATGAATAAATAAATGATAACTAAATTTTCCAAAAATGTCTCTTTACGATTCATTTTCT
>BQNB010047426.1:0-43125 GCA_026074375.1 Tanacetum coccineum | reverse complement strand
ATATGTTAAATCAAAAGATTTTGATCTTTGGCATGTTATTACCAACGGTGATTTTCAACCTATTCAACAAAATCCGAAAACCAAATTAGATGAGGTTATCCCTTTTGATAAACAAACCGGTGATCTTAAAAAGAGACTTGCGAAAAATAACGAAGCTAAAATAGTTATTTATAAAGCTTTGCCTAGAAAAGAATATGACAGAATTTTCATGTTTAATACGGCAAATTTTTTTTGGAAAACTTTGTTAATAACCCATCAAGGTAATAATCAAGTCAAAGATAATAAGATCGACCTTTTAGTTCAACAATATGAACAATTCGTCATTTCCGAAGACGAATCTATAGATAGTGTTTTTGCTAGATTTAACATTGTTATTACTAGTCTAAAAGCTTTTGATAAAGGTTATTCTAGCAAGAACTATGTTAGGAAGTTTCTTAGGGTTCTACATCCTAAATGAAGAGCAAAGATGACGGCGACTGAAGAGTCAAAAGATTTAACGTTACTATCTCTTGATGAACTTATTGGGAACCTCAAAGATCACGAAATGATCATCAAGAAAGATTCTGAAATAGTCAAAGCAAAATTTGAAAGGAAATCTCTTGCTTTAAAGACTAAGAAAGAATCTAGTGATGAAGAGTGTTCGACTTTCGAAAGTAAAGACGAAAAGTACGCCTTGGCGGTAAGAGACTTCAAGAAGTTCTTTAAAAGAAGATGTAGATTCGTGAGACAACCTCAGAACGAAAAAAAGACATTCCAAAGAAGCCGTGATGACAAGAACGGTAAAAGTGATAGAAAATGATTTAGATGCGGAGATCCAAATCATCTTATTGGGGAATGTCCAAAGCCACCGAGAGACAAGAACCAAAGAGCATTCGTCGGAGGTTTTTGGAGTGATAGCGGTGAAGAAGATGATGAAAAGACCAAAGATAAAACATGTCTTGTGGCTCAAGCGCCAAATGAGGTATGTTCCGATTCATCTTACTTTAGTGATGAGAACTCATAAATAGATGATTTAGCACTAGATAATGAATATGATAAATTATGCAAAATAAGTCTAAAGATAATCACTAAAAACAAAAGATTAAAAGCTACTAGAAATAGCCTAGAAAACAAAGTTAGAGAATTAAAAGATAAATTGTCTACACTCGAGAAAAACAAAGGAGTTGATCTCGAATGCACAAAATGTCAATTGCTTTAAATGGAGAATGAAAAACTTAAAGAGGAAACTCTTAAACTAATCAAGTTTGAAAAGAGCACACATTGCTTAAATGAAATGTTAATTAATTAAAAAACCTTTGGTGATAAGTTAGGTTTAGGGTTTAATTCATTTGAAGCATCATCTAATAGAACTAAAGAAATAAAATTTATGAAAGCTAAAAAAAAGCGTCTTCTGATGGAGGTCCCATAAATATGGGCGGCCCCTATAGTAAACAGGCGGCCCCTAAAATAATTATTGGACTGCCAGCAGCTACACCTGGATCTGAGAAACGTGTGTCTTTTCAAAAATCTATTTTGGGTCCTAGACCAAAACTCATAATAGTAAACAACGTCAAAGTTCCCGTTGCTAGTGATAACGAAGTCAAATAATTTTATAAATCATTGTCAAAACCCGAAGTTGGATTTTCAAAATCAAACTTTAGATCAAAAACTCCACCACCTAGAAGAGTCAATAATAATTACTCTCATGCTAAAACACCGCAACCAAAAAGGAACGTTGGTTGTCAAAACCAACCTCATGGCTTTTCTGTAACTTGGAACAACTTCCCACGTTAAAGTTACATGCCATGGGAAATGTGTTCTCCATTTCCACATCCCAACCAATTGCATCAAATGCAAGGGATGTTTAGCACTAATAACTTTGGACCCATGAGATATTGGGGACCAAACGTTTGAGTTATTGTCCTATATAAATAGATATGCCTTGTAGTTGACTTGGAACTCGATGAATGGATTAAAGATAGCGGATGCTCTAAACACATGACGGGTAACCGAAAGCTCTTCTCAAGCTACAAGGCATACAACAGAGGTAATGTTATTTTTTGGTTAGCAATTCTTCGCTGGTATCATCATTGGAAAAAGGTACGATTTCTGCAATGACTCTCTCAAAATTGATAAAATGTAGAACATGTAGATAACCTTAAGCATTCACTTGTAAAGTGTAGGACAAATATTGTGTAATAAGTGTAGAGTAACTTTCTCTGAACATGATATTGAAATCACTAAGGATGGTAAGTCATAGGTAGAGGTATTAGGAAGAAAGGCTTATATGTGATGAAATTAGGAAATAAGCCAAAAGACCAAATTTGTCTAGAGCTAACGATTGATGACACTCCATGTTGTGGCCTAGGATATTAGGCTCACGCAATTATGCATCTCATTCAATCGTTAGATCTAAGGGAATTGTTAGAACCTTACCTATGGCTTAAGTTTGATCAACATTTTGTGATGCTTGCAAAATTAGAAAACAAGCTCACGATAGTCACAAAGCTAAGAATATAGTCTTAACGACTAGATGCTTAGAACTTCTTCATATGGATCTCTTCGGTCCATCCGCCGTACGGAGTTACGGAGGAAACCGCTACACCTTATTCATAGTAGATGACTACTCTAGGTATACTTCGACTAGATTCCTTAAGGACAAAACCGAAGCCTTCGATCAATTCGAAAGATTTAGTAAGAAAATTCAAAACCAATTAGGATGTACAATAGTGTCAATAAAAACCGACTACGATAGGGAATTTGATAATGAGGTGCAATTTGGAGAGTTTTGTAATGCCAATGGAATTACACATAACTTCTCGGCTCCACGCACCCCTCAATCAAATGGCGCGATTGAGAGGAAAAATATGACACTTCAAGAAATGAGTAGGACTATGTTGAATGAGAAATAGTTACCACAAATGTTTTGGTGTAACGCTGTAGATACTTCAACATACATTCTCAACCGAATCCTAATTAGAGCCATCCTAGGAAAAACACCTTACGAACTCTTAAGAGGTAGGAAACCTACTCTTGATTATTTTAGAGTGTTTGGAAGCAAGTGCTTCATTTTAAACACTAAAGACTACCTTGTCAAGTTTGACCCAAATTCATATGAAGGTGTCGTTTTAGGTTATTCCCAAAATAATAAAGCCTACATCATCCTTAATAAACATACTAGGAAAGTCAAAGAATCACTCAACGTGACATTCGATGAAACTCCTCCACCCTCTAAGACATCACCCTTGGTGGATGATGACTTAGATGAAGAAGAAGCAATTAAGGTTACCGAAAAGAAAAACTTAGAAAATGACATTAAGGATGAAACTTTAGAGATTACGAAATAGTCAATATTAAGGAGTCTAGGAACCCTCATTAGAATGTCATAGGAAAACCTTACCAAAGAAACCTTAGTATCACAAGCCTTAAAGAAACCAAAGTAAACTTTTATGTATTTATATAACTATAGACCTAAGAATGTGAATCAAAGCCTTAATAGATGAAAGTTGGATAGTCGCTATGCAAGAAGAATTAAATCAATTCATTGCTAACGACGTTTGAGAGTTAGTTCCACAACCTAGGAATATGACAATCATAGGAACTAAGTGGGTGTTTAGAAATAAGTTAGACAAGAACGGTATTGTTTCTTGAAATAAGGCTAGGTTAGTTGCTCAATGCTATAATCAATAAGAGGTGTATAGATTATGATGAAATTATGCCCTAAGTTGCTAGGACTTGGTTTAGATACTATTAGCTTATGCTTGTTGCTTTAGATTTTAAGCTATTCCAAATAGATATAAAAAGTGCATTCTTGAACGGTTTTATCAATGAGGAGGTATACGTGGTACAACCTCCAGGATTCATTGACTTTGAAAAACAGGATCATGTTTATAAACTTAAGAAAGCTTTATACAGTCTTAAACAAGCACCCAAAGCTTGGTATGATGGATTAAAAGCTTTTCTTATTAAAAATGAATACAAAATAGGAATGGTATATAATACACTTTTTACCAAGAAGAAAAGTTCAAAACCTCCTCATCGTTCAAATATATGTCGAAACATTATATTAGGCTTGACTTGTCAAGACATGGTGATGGAATTTGCCCAACCTCATGCATGACGAGTTCGAGTTGTGCATGATGGGTGAACTTAACTTCTTTTTTTTTTTTTTCTTTTTTTTTTTAATTTTTTTTTATTCCTTGGAATTACAAATAAAACAAATGGAGATTGGTATTTTCTTTAATCAATCTAAATATATTAAAGAAATGCTTAAGAAATTTGGCTTAGAAGATTCTAAACCAATGAAAACCCCAATGTCCTCCGATACTAAACTCACAAAAGACGAAGAGTATGAGTCGGCAGATAGTACCAAGTATCAAGGCATGATAGGTAGTTTATTATACCTAACGGCAAGTAGGCCCGATATCATATTTAGTGTCTGCCTTTGTGCCCGCTTCCAAGAGGCTCCCAAAACCTCTCACCTTGAAGCGGTTAAGCGTATCTTCTGATACATTAAAGGCACTACGCACTTAGGATTATGGTATCCTAAGGGGACCGACATTGAAACAGTAGTATATGTCGACTCTGATCATGCGGGAGATTATGTGGACCGAAAGAGCACTAGCGGTATTTGTACGTTTTCTCTGGGATG
Organism: Tanacetum coccineum; assembly: GCA_026074375.1. Taxonomy (NCBI): domain Eukaryota; kingdom Viridiplantae; phylum Streptophyta; class Magnoliopsida; order Asterales; family Asteraceae; genus Tanacetum; species Tanacetum coccineum. Next base: position 38,495 of record BQNB010047426.1, on the reverse strand, counting down.
TTGTTTGACATCTTGGTTCTTGAAGAAACAAACCGCTCTTACTATATCCATTACCAAAGCCGAATACGTAAGCACCGAAAAGGCATGTCAACAACCACTATGGATGAAACAATCTCTTATCGACCATGTGCGACAACAAAGGCGCGATTGACCTTAGCAAAAACCCGGTGCAACATTCTCGTACTAAACACATCGAAATACGTCACCATTTTCTTCGTGATAATGTTTAGAAAGGACATATCTCAATCGAAAAAGTGTCGTCCGTCAAAAATATTGCCGACATCCTTACTAAACCCCTTAAACGTGAATCATTTAACTATCTACGTCTTGGTTTAGGAATGATGGAACACATTCCATAAATCATATTAGTCCGCTTCTCCTTCTTCTGTCTCAATTCTAGTCCGTGTTCCATTCCGTGTCGTGAAAATTTAACTATTTCATCCGAAACTAGTTAGATAAACTTAATTCACAAAATGCAAATTAATTAGTCAGTCTTCCTCACAAATCCGTGTCAAAAATTTAAAAGTCTAAAAACCCCTCGCTGAGGGCGGCCCCCATATCTCAGGCGGCCCCAAAGCACATTTGGGCGGCTCCTTATCGATATGGGACCGCCATCAGCAGACACTGGATATACACACTTTGTCAAAAAAAATTCTAAACACAAAACCAAACACACCCATTCTCTGCTGCAGCGACGAAAACGAACAAAACAACCCAAAAATTCAAAATCAACCATTAAAACTTAAATTGAAGATCTAATCAACACCTAAAATCATCCACAACATCTTAAAGATCATCAATTGTAAGTCATTTTATCTATTTTCTTTCATTTTGAGTCTAGGGTTCATGATGAACACAAAAATTGAAATTAGGGATTTTTCATTTTTTTTCAATTTAGCACAATTAGGACTACTAGGTTACAATGTATAACTAATATGCTTCTCGTAGACATAGGATTTGCATACATTAGTGAGTTTGTCGAAAAAATTAATTTCGAACCAAAACCTCAATTTTATTTTCAAATCACTCACGTTAGGAACATAATAAAATTATTGTTATGCATTGTTAATACAACTTAAAAACGTTTTCAAACACATGCATAATGATCTCATGAACAAAATTCGAGATACATAATTAATATGTATTTTTCGACATGTGTGGATGAGTAAAATCAAATTAATATGTATTTTTCGACATGTGTAGATGAGCAAAATCAAATTAAGGAGCGTTTGGGTTAACTCTTAGGATTTTATTTTTAGGTCGAGTTGATTGTTACTCCACATTTGTCACATTTAGGCACACACTAGAAGCTATGTTCATATAACACTACAAGTAAACAATATTAAAATGTGACTTCAACAACTTTCTTTCTAGGTAATCATGCCTCGCAAATCATAAAAATATAAGACACTATATTCCAATGATATCACATGAATACCGTTCACCTACAAAAGAAAGACTAAGAAACCTTGAAAGTCGCTACATTCATGAGGGTCGGGTGGTTTTTAATGACTTTGCGGATCTAAACTATGTTCGGTCTATGTTTAGTTTTCTTGAGTTTAAGTGTCTCCTTGAAATTAATGACCAAATTTGTCCTCGTTTCATACTCGAGTTTTATAGTCAATTTCAAATTAATTATTTCGACGAAGGTCAAATGTTCATCGAGTTCGTGATTCAAAATCAATTATTTTCTTACTCTCTTGAAGAATTTGCTTAAATTCTTGACATGCCTTGTGAGGGTGCCTGCGTCTTTACTGACAAATGGTCACTTGACGAGTTGGCATATGTTGTCCCTATGGATGGTCCATACCAAACCAACCCTTCTTCTCCTGATGACATCATTTCATTTATTCGAAATGATCGAGAAGGTCAAGTCACTCACATCCGTCATGAGGAAGAAATTGATGTTCAAGATCATTAAATTCTCACTCGTGAAATTGTGTCTACCTTGAAGCCTTTGGAAGAGATTATCCGGAAAATGTTTTCTGTCTGGGGGGTAATCGGGACCATGTTTCCGCGTGTCTTTGTTACATGCTCTATTGTGTTGCTAACTCCGAAAAATTCAATCTCGCCTATTAAATGGCAAAACGAATGGCGCGGGTCACTAAACAACTTAGGTTAATTTTATCCAATGGTATGTTGTTAACCCGTTTGTTTAAATTCATTATGAGTGAGAGTCCTGAGTTGTCAAACGAGTCATATGTCTTGTATGATCGTGTCATGAATCCTCTTACTGCTCATCAAGAGCGAAAGACTAGAAAGGATCGTGGCACGAGAAGAGGTCGTCACTCTACTTCTTCCTCCTTCGCCTTTGATCAACCGTCATCCTTTCATCTTAACGATAATGATGATGGGAATGACGAAGGGACCTCACGTGCAAGCACTCCTTCCCCCATTCGCTTTGTTGACTCTCTAACAAACGAAGTTCCTCAAGTCTTTCAAAACCCACCCACCTAACATTGATCCTCACTTGGAACCTTTATACACCCGCCAAACCGAAATCATCAATCGTCAAGTTCTGTTAAGAGATGAGCATCGTGGTGGATTAAAGTTAATCGAAAAAGGCCTCAGAACCTTGTAGAGAAACATGAAGAAGTGAGCAATGTGGAAAATTGCATTATGACATTAGTAATTATATTATTTACTACTTTATGAAGCTTAAGTACTTAAACTCATGTTATTTAGTGGTATCTTAGTACGTAGTACGGGCAACATAACTTTCCTTGGATGATCATTCCATTTTATCATCCTAAACCCATGCTTGCATGCACCTTGATACACTATAGTTACTTATATAATAGTATGCATGCTTATCTCTTAGTTAATTTGCCTACATGTGCTTCTTTAATAGAATTGATGATAGTTAGTTTTGTGAATTTTGATTATTTAATATTAGATGATTCATGATGAAATAGGATTGACTGAAAAAGGGAAAAGTTAGAAAAAAATTTCTTCTGTACAGGAATTACAGAAAATCAGGTAAAACTGGAAAATTTTCCTGTCTCCAGAGAACGGCCCCCATAAATAAGGGGCGGCCCACTAATATATCTGGGACCGCCATCAGAGTCACGGAAAATTTTACTGTGACTACCTGATTTTCTGTGTGGTTGATTATTCTTCCTTAGGCCCAGCTAAACTTCATGCATTTTACTAAACCACTTTTGGAATCTATCCTCTTAATCCTCATGCTTTTCTACTTTGATCCTATACTTCCTAATTAAATAAGTCATCCTTCCCACTCTTCTTCTCATCTTCATCTTCTTCAAATCTTTCTATCATGGATTATACTCAAGCTTCTTCCTCCCAAGGCTTTAAGAAAATCAAACTCATCGTCATACCCCCAAAACAACTATTTGTTGATCTCACAAATGATGATGAAAACCTCACTACACCTTCTCCTACCACAACCTCTTCATCTCTAACTCCTCCAAATGCACCATCAAAAACTCTATCAACAAATAACACCTCATCAAGCCAAGATAACACACCTTCTTCTTTTTAATTAAAACTTTAAATTTCGCCACCATCATCTAATGAACCAACTTCTCCCCAACCCTTGAACCTTTTGCTTGATAACATCTCGAATGTTCCTCCTAGACCTTCAAACCCTTAAGCAATTCAAAGTCATCCCTCTTTGGATATCACTCTCTCACTGTCACCATTTGAAAACCTTGAAACTCCATCACCACCATCTCCACCACAACCTCAACCACCTATCATGGGCCATCCTCTTTACTACAACTATCATTACTACCATGGGTCAATATGCATATGTTGCTCTCACAACCAAACTCTTTTCTTAACCTTAAGAGATGAGATGAACATCATGTTTGCTCATCTTGAGTATCTTCTCACTAGCGCAATCACCTCACACTTTCCACCTCCACCTTAAATAGTTTTCAAAAATCTCATAATGTGTCACCCTAACCTTTTGATTAAAAGTTATCCCCTATGAATCATGAATCATCTAGGACTTATTTCTTTTGTATGTCTAGATTATAGTGTAACTTATGGATTAATGTTTCCTTGCTTGTCCTAGCTCTATTGCATGTTGTATGAGTCAATTATTTATGTTTACTTTTGTATGAGTTGCTTAACTAGTGAATGAAACTTTTTTATGGGTGACTTGCATTCAATGCTATGGTGTTATGTTTAAAGTATATTTGTCTTGCACTTGTACTTCTAACTTTGTTTTGTAGCAAATAATTTTCGTAAGATCGCTCCTTTGGTGCCCCAAAACGAGGGGGCATACATCAAGGGGGAGTCTTGATATCGTCGATTTCTTTCTTCCCTCAACAATTCGATGATCATCCTTTTTGAATTCGACAAAAAGGGGGAGGAATGGAATGAAACTCATTAATAATTTGAAACCTTTAATTTTATACAAAATGAGTTTATATTTTGTCATCATCAAAAAAGGGAAGATTGATAATACAAATAATGTCTAAAAACGTTATTTAAATTTTTCGACCTCTCAATGTTATGATGATAACAAAATGTAAAAATGTTTACGATAAAAATAAACGTTCACAAATTATTAATCGTAAAATTCCATTTCTAAGATTAGTGATCACTTAAGGTATGGACAAACAAAATCATTAAGCATGATTAGTGATCAAGAAAATATTTTTCTCTTAACCATAACTTTTTTACAAAAGTATTTTCTCAAAAATACATATACAAAATATTTTCTAATTAAAAGAAATTTTTTATTTAAAACTTCAATTTGAAATTCAATTTCCCCCCAAAATGGAAGGTTTCATAGCAGATACAACCTTCCCACAAAAAGACAAAACAGGTGCGTACTCTACTAGGCGGCCCCTTTATAGGTCCGGCAGCCTCCAGATATATCTGGGACCGCCGGGACCGCCCCCAGTGACCGTTGGATTTTCCTGTCTATAAATACTGCTTCATTCCCAGCAGAAAAATATTCCTCTTTGCACGAATTTTTTCATACTTCTTTCTCTCTCTAAAAACCTTCTTTCTCTTATTAAATATCTTAATCACTAACATCATTTGATCTTGTTCAAGTGATCTAATCTCTTACCTCTCATCTCTCCTCAATCAAGTGCAAGAGAAGAACACTCGTATTCGCCAAGAAACAAAGTGCTAGTTAGTGATCTCTCCTCTCTTCTTCTAAGTACCAAATCTCTATTGTAATTAACTTGTGTATTTGTGTGATTCAGATTGTGTGTAAATCCGATAGAGATCTTGTGAGTGTGTATTGCTTGTGAAATGATAGATTGGTTCTAGCTAAGATTAGGACTCGACATTTAACTTAGTGTCGAATAACAACGTAAGAGACGTGTAAACGGTTTTCTCCGCCTAAAGAGAGCTTGTTGACATAGTGAAATCTCGAGTAGGATACTCGAGGAGTAGAGTAGGCAAAGAGGTGCTTCGTAGCCGAACCACTATAAAATCTTGGCGTCTTGGTTTGATTGTTCCTTTCCTTATCTCTTCATATTATTGTTATTATTATTTAGTTTTAGTATAGATTGTTATATTGTTTGTTCATATTGTGAATTGGTTAAACATACAACTCAAATCTAAGCATTTTAAAAGCAAACATTTAAAACGTAAAATGAACTTGTAAACTATTCAACCCTCCCCTTCTAGTTTCCACACGTCGTGCTATCCCGGATGCAATGTCATGGAGACATCACAATTCGAGTGTGTCAGAACCCTCGCCCTTAGGTGTCCGGGCTGAGGACATTCGTCAATTATGTGAAAACGTGGTCGACCTTCGCCTAGTTTATCTGGTAATTTTGTATGAGATTGGTCTTACGACCATATGGAAACATGTGGGACATCATCCGACTTTTAAAGATAGTGAAAGGAATGGTAATGTTGTTGTACTCTGGATACCTCCTTCTCTCTCTCTCTCTCCCTCTCTCTCTCTCTCTCTCTCTCTCTCTCTCTCTCTCTCTCTCTCTCTCTCTCTCTTTTATGTGCATGTAACTGTTGTTGTTTCACCTTCTTGCTTGTTATGTTTACTTCCTTGTAGTTGCAACCAGCATGTTTTACTTTCTCAAGTTCCCTATGGCTGGTGGTGTATGTGTCGGTAAAGGCACTACCCTCAAAGAGAATGAAATAATTATTTAGCACACTACTCCACCTTTTCCTTTTGGAGCTTTAATCCCGGAGAAGTCTGACCACCAAAAAGTGGTTGAACATGAAGACGAAAGGGTTCTGGCTGCTAAAATAAAAGCCCAAGCAGCAAAAAGCAAAGCCGCTAATAAATGACCCGGACCGAAGGGGTCTTCACAACAGACCAAAAAAAGAAGGCTAACCCTATTTTGATGGCTTTAGATGAGTCGGAACAAGAAGATTATACTCAGAGCAGTTCTGGCACTCATCACTCTGCTCCCTCCTTACGACCGTCATCCCGGATAATGTTAATGTTGGCGCTGGAGACAGTAATCAAATTTCACAAGATGTTGAACATAAGGAAGAAGAGACTGGGAATGACTCAAATCCCAATGATGTGAATGAGCAAGGGGAGATTAATTCTCCTCACTTTGCTTCGTCTCCTCATTCCGTCCACTCCACGCATTCCGACCGTTCTCTTCACTCTGAGGACCAACACAATGTTCGCTTCAGAGACTATGACTTGCATCGGTCGAGGAATGACAATATTAAGCATGCTGCCACTGGCTCTACCGGTGCGTAAGTTTTAACGTCCGTCTTCCCCCTATTTTTATTTTTATCATATATTTATATATATATAAATATATATATCTATATATTTATATATATATATATAATTATATATATATATATAATATAATATATATATTATTTATTATACATATATCTATTGATATATGTATGTATATATATATGTTATGGTAATATATTATTTGTATGTATATATATTGTATTATATATATATGTATATATATATATATATATATATATATATATATTTATATATATTAAATATATTATATATAGTTTTGTGTGATGTAATGGCTTATTTTATGGTTTGATTCAGGTCGGGTGGTTAGCTCTTCTTCTGGTGGTTCGGGTCGACTGGATTTCCCCACTCGACATTTGGCTGGAGACAAAGCAGGCATGCCCTCCTATTTTCCTCCCATTTTTCTTTTTTTCTTTTTTTATGTGTATTCATGTTCCCGAACCTTGTCTTTGTTGTTGTGATGTGCTTCTGATGTTTCATTTCTTAGTGTAGGTGGGTCATTTCTAGGGTACTCCGGTTCCTTTTGTTCTGGCATGGAATTTGACGACGGGCTCAAATCTAAATGACACCGAGTCCTGCCGTGACATGATTATAATCTTGCTACTCCTGCAGTCCGTGCCCAGCAAAACCGTTTGAGCGACTATTAGGCACTTCAACGAGCCTGGTTTGAGCTTGGTCGAGGGGCTTTGGCCCAGATTAATATTTTGCAGCAGTATGAGGCGTTAAATGATGATTGTGGCGAGCTATATCAAGCCTACTCCTCCTGCCAAGAACTTTCAGAAAGACTGATGGAGACTCAGAATCAACTGGTAGAGGCCCTCTGTAGCCGTACTATTTTGTTTGACGATCACAAAGCTCTTAGGCAGGTATACCTAAGTTGTGTCGATAAGGAAGCTTCCTTGGTAGAGAAGCTTGCTGCCATTGAGAGAGAGAAAGATGACCTCCTCGACAAGAACAAAGCTCAAGGGGAAAGATTAAATAGTTGGAAGAGGCTCTTGTTTCTAAGGATCTATCTTTATCGGAGGAGAAGATGATTGTTGATAATCTGAGAGGGAATTTGGAGCGTCTCACCGTTGACCTAGCTCAAACAAAGATTGTCAGACACATTCTTCCTATCGTTGTTCAGCGATTACTTTCCAGTGATGAATACAAGAAAGATTTGTCTGATGTGTTTAATCAAGCCATTGCTGCGGGATGGTCGAAGGGTGTCCAAGTTGGTCGAAAGGATGAGGAGATTCAAGCTATTCTTGCTACCGCTCAAGATTATGACCTTGAGTGCAAGTCTACTTTCATGTCAGCCTTTGACGGTCTTTTTGTTAAAAGCTATCCGTATGTGGAGAAACTTGTTGAATCTTTCCGACTTCCTTTGGGTGCAAAACATGTGGTCAGAATGTGAAGGGCCCACCGTAGGTGGTAGTGCTGCAAATGCGTAGGAGCCTACTATGGAGTTGTGTTCCTGATTTTTTGACTATGTAATGAATGTAACTTTATGCGAACTCCGTGACTTGTGCGGATGCGTAGTATACTTGTGCTCCTTTTGTAATTCATGCGCTGTCCGAACGTAATGAATTTGCTTAACTGCTTATCTGCTTTTGTGATTTCATTGTACTATCTTTAATTTTGTTTGTTCGTTGTATTATTCCGGAGCATTTGGTCTTTTAAGTTTTTTTCGTTTATACTCTTGGAATGTATTTCGTCCTTGACCGTTGTCACTTGGACCTTCGCACTTGGTCGCATCCCTAACGTTTACGTTTTGGAGAACCTTTTTTGCCACTTGGCCATGGGCACTTGGGCTCATCCGGAGCGTATTGCGCTCCGGGGAGTATTTTTAGTCTCTTAGCCATTGGCATTTGGACTCATCCGGAGCGTCTTGCGTTCCAGGGAATATTTTTTCGTCTCTTGGCCATTGGCACTTGGACTCATTCGGAGCGTCTTGCGCTCTAGGGAATATTTTTTCATCTCTTGGCCATTGGCATTCGGACTCATCTGGAGCGTCTTGTTCTCTGGGGAATATTTTTTCATCTCTTGGCCATTGTCATTTGGACTCATCCGGAGCGTCTTGCGCTCCGGGTAATATTTTTTCGTCTCTTGGCCATTGGCACTTGGACTCATCCAGAGCGGGAAACACTACCGGGATAAAAATAAGGTAGACATTGGCTACGTGAATCGGTTAGGGGTAGCTAATCCTTACCGGAACCATTAACTAGTTATGTCTATTTTTTGAGTTCCTGGGAAAATTATTCCTCTCCTCAACTTGGGAGGGAATCTCATTAAGATTACAAAATACCATTACATGAGACATTCACTAGATCATTAGAATTCTAAACATAATGACTTCTATAAGTAGCACTTCATAAGGTTAATAGCATGCCAGGTCTGGGGCACCTCCTTTCCTCCCATTGTTTGCAACTTATAGGAACCATTTTGGTATGCTTCCATCACTTTATACGGTCCTTCCCACTTTGGTCCTAGCTTGCCTTGATCTTCTACTCTGCTAGCTTCATTCCTCTGGAATACATACTCGTCCGGTTTGAATGACATCAATCTTACCTTTTGGTTATAATACTGCTCCACTTGGTCTTGTACTTTACCTCTCTTATTGCCACTACCTCTCTCCTCTCTTGGAGGAGATCCATGTTGAAACGTAACTTGTCTTTATTTTTGTCTTCCCTTATCATCATGGTTCGGTGAGTGGGCATTCCTATCTCTACCGGTATCACGGCTTTACTTTCGTACATAAGGCTGAAGGGCGTTTCGCCGTTGCTTTATTTTAAAGAGGTACGATGGGCCCAAAGTACGTTGGGTAGCTCATCGACCCATCCTGCTCTCTCTTTTCCTAGCCTCACCTTAATCCCTTCCATTAAACTTTTATTAGCACTCTCCACCAAACCATTTTACTACGGGTGAGTCACCGCCATGTTTGTTTGTTTGATGTTTAACCTCTCGCACTAGCCTTTGAATGGGTCTTTGATAAATTGAGTTCCATTGTCTGTTACTATAACCCGAGGGATCCTATACTGGCATACGATATTGTCCCATACAAACTTCTTCACATCCTTCATGGTAATCCTAGCCCAAGGCTTAGCTTCGATCCATTTTGTAAAGTAGTCGATGGCTACAATGACGAACTTTAACTTTATGGTGGATTAGGGTAGAGGGCCAAGGATATCCATTCCCCATTGATAGAATGTCCATAGATCCATGATTGATGTCATTAAGGTTTTTAGGCGCCTCGGGACCAGAGCATGTACTTGGCACGACTCACATTTTTGAGTCACATTTCTAGCATCCGTGTGCATAGTCGGCCAATAGTACCCTTGCCTTATAGCTTTTGCTACTACTGACCTTGCTCTGATGTGCATTCCGCAGCTTCCCATGTGTATCTCCCTAATGATGTAGTTGGCCTGTAAGGGACCCACACACCTTAACATAGGTACCAAGTATCCCTTTTTAAAAAGGACGCCCCCTCGAGGACGTATTGATTGAATTTCATTATTAGGTCCCTATTTTTGTCCTTATCCTCTGGCCATATCCCCTCTGCCAGGCACCAATAATGGGAGTCATCCAGTTGTCTTCTTCCTCCTCCACGATTGTACCTACCTCCTTTCAGTCTGTCAATCGCTCAGCCACTACTTCCACCAAAATTTCTTTCGTGAGGTGATCAAACGCATAAGTAGCCAATTTACTTAAAATGTCGGCCTTTTGGTTTAGGTTTCTGGGTATATTTTGGATGGCAAAACTTTTGAATCCGGCTATACATTCTCTTGCCGTTGCGAGATATTTGATCATGCTGGTACTACTTGCCACATAACTTCCGTTGATCTGACTTACAACCAGCTTCGAGTCTACCTTCACATCGATGTCTTGCACCTTTATTTTTGCGGCCATACAGAGCCCCGCGAGCAGAGCCTTATATTCCACTTCATTATTTGTGCTTATGAAGTTCAGTCGGAGAGCATACGTGACTTCTGCGCCGCTAGGGCTGATGAGAACTAAACCGGTGTTGGAACCCTTACTGTTTGATGCCTTGTCGATAAAGAGAGCCCACCGCTCAATGTCATCCTTACTTTACACTCTAGCTGCTAGACGAAATAACGCTTCGGGAAGGGTTCCCACCGGGGCCTCCGATAAGAAGTCGGCCAAAACTTGACCTTTTATGGCGTTTCTTGGCTCGTAGGTTATGTTGTACGTTCCTAACTCTACCGAGTACTTAGCAATTTCCTTGATGCTTGAGCTTTGTTTAGTATCTGCTTGAGTGGTTGGTCTATTATGACTTTGATGGATGAGCTTCGAAATACCTTCGCAACCTCCTTGACATGTGCAACAACGACATCGCCAACTTTTCTAGTGGAGCATAATTATTTTTGGCCTCATTTAGCGTCCTACTAACATAGTGTATTGGGCATTGTTTCCTTTTCCTTTCCGCTAGCAATACCGCACTTACGGCCTCCTATGCCGCTACCAAATACACATATAATGTTTCTTCCTTCCTAGGGGTGGTCAATAATGGCAGTTCTACTATATCCTTCTTTATTTCTTGGAATGCTTTTTCTGCGTTTTCAGTCCAGCGGTACTCGTACTTGTTTTCTTTCGTTACATCCTTTAGGGTCTTGAAAAATGACAGGGATCTTTCGGCCGACCGGGACAAGAACCTTTTTAACGCGACTAACTTTCCACTTAAACTCTGCATCTCCTTTAAGGTCCGAGGTGATTGCATATCTGCAATTGCCTTGGTCTTTTTCAGGTTAGCCCGGATCCCTTCGGAGGTGACCATGTATCTCACGAATTTTCCTTCCCCTACCATAAACAAACATTTTTTCAGATTCAGCTTCATGTTGATCCTCCAGAGGTTAACAAATGTCCCAGCAATGTCAGCTATCAGAACCTTCTCATCATTTCTTTTGATGGCCATGCCATCTACATACGCCTCTAGGTTCCTTCCGATCTGGGATTGAAAAGCCGTGTCTACTAACCTCTGATAGGTAGCTCCTGTATTTTTGAGTCCAAATGGCATCTTCGTGTAACAGTATGTGCCTTGATCTATATAAAACTCTGTTTTTTGTTCTTCATCTTGAGCCATCTATACCTGGTGGTATCCCTTATACGTATCTAGGAAGCATTTGTATCAGAAGCCTACCACTGATTCGATTTTTGTCAATATCCAGAAGAGGGTAATAATCCTTTGGACACGCCAAGTTAAGATTTTTGAAATCTATGCACATCCTCTAGCTTCCGTCACTTTTCTTCACTAGCACTGGGTTTGATATCCATGTAGGGTATCTCACTGGGTGGATTATTCCTGCCTTCACCCATTCTTCGACCTCGTTGATCACCACCTAGGTCTTGTCGGATGCCAAGACCATTCTTTTTTGCTCGACGGGCTCTATTGACGGGTTGACATTGAGAGTGTGTTCTATGAATCTCCTTGTTATACTTGTGATTGTGCAAATATGGGCATGATCAGGCTTCGATGGGGATCAAAAAGTTCTTGAGGTGATTGCTGGATTGCCAAGTCTTAAGTAACCTGTAACAACACAAATAGAAACACTATGTTAAGTGAAGCGCAGGGGTGTCCCTATGAATCACCTCTGGTGTGAGAGTAAGTATGTGCTTTTAAGGGTAATAAGTGTATGTAAAGTAGATAAGCGTGTATGAGAGTCTGAACCATACCTGGAGACCTTGCCATCTATTTATAGGTGTGGAAATAGGATGGAACGAGGCCTAGCACAAATACCGATAATCGTGAGGGTGTCCCACAATCTAAGGGGGTGATTCTGTAAATTATGTACCACGATCTCTACCTTGGCGAGAAAGCTTTGGTAGAGAGGGAGAAAGTAGGTTTTGACTTAACCAAGTCTGACCTTTGCTCTAGTTTCGTCGAAGACCTCACCATGAAGGGTATGGGTCTTCGCGTGGCGGATTCCCATACTGGTAACCATCACGAAGATGGTTTTACGCCACTAGAAACTATTCGAAGGCTCTTAAGCATTATTTGGGAGAAGATCCTATTCGAGCTCGAAGGGATCCCTTCGATCCAGAGAGAAAGGTACGTTATCAACCCCCCCCGGGTCGAATGTAATGTATGAATCCATGAATGCATCTCTTTCGACTTCAACTACCAAGTAAATCGAAGACCATATCGAAGACTTATGCGCGCGTGCTGCATGCATTAAATGCTGATCCCACTTGATAGGAAATTAGTTAAGAATTAGATAAGGAAGAATCATCCTTGAGAAATGTGAGCGTCCCCCTTCATAGTTTAAATTTAAATTTCAAATATATCGCCAATCCGTCCATACACATGTATGAACCAATTTATACACCTTTCGTTATTTAAAAGGAATTATCATTGTAACTCTGTCCTTACTGTTGCCTTGTGTTACTTTCTTGACTACTGCTGACAAATCATCTCCCCACAAGGTAATTATTTCTTTTCTTGATTTTTCATGGATTCCAAATTTATCATCGCTTTCTAAACGTGCACGTTGACCAAAGAATAATTATCCCAACTTGTTCATGACTATGACATTCCTTGGAATGTCAGGGTTATTCTTCCGAAAAAGTCTTAAACTGTCTATGATGCTCCTCTTAGGTTCGTTGGCCTATACACCCATTACTTCACACTTTCTAATTTAAGAATCCCCATCTCCTCATTTATATGTGAGGTGCTGAATTACTTCAAAGTACACATTTTCCGCTTTAATCCTTTTGGAATGGTGAAGCTTACGACCTTTGCTGTAATATGTAAGGCCTATGGTGGTGAGCTTACCGTTGACCTCCTTCGGTCGTTCCTAAACCTCAGCCCCGCTGGTGACTGGTTAACTCTTTTAAATAGGGGTGGTGCTCATGTGCCCAAAGCCTTAACTAAACCTATAACTCACCTTGAACGCTGGAAAGGTAGTTTCTTTTTTATCGAGAACAAAATAATCCCAACCTATTACCCAGAGCTCCTTCTTGAATAAAATAAGTTGGATAAAAAATCCTTTAAAGACAAGATTCCCCTACAGCCTCAAGTAGACCCGTTGTACAATCAAATCGCCACTTATCCTTGTAATGTCCAATCTTTTCTGGATCCCATTCTTTATCTTGCAGGTCTAAAGACCTCATGGAAACATAGTCCCAAAAAGCCTGTAATCTATTATCGTAGACAGGGTATATATTTGTTTATTTGATAATGTGTGATTTGGCATGTACGACTTCGTAATTTATTCTTTGGTGTTTGGCTTTTTGTAGAAATAGATTTCATAAGCTTTATGATTCAAGAAGTTGATGGTGAGTTTAATTTCCTACATGAGGGAGGTTTGGATGAGGATCAGAGCTCTCTGTCTGTGAAGTCTGTGTATAACAAAATTTCAATGATTAATGCAGAGCCTATATCTGTTGTGCACCCTTTGAATGTTGCTAAAAATGTCATTGATTCTGGTAATGCTTCTCATGAGAATGATGAGTTAAATCCAGTTGGTCTTTCCAAACCACATGATCCAAAAGCGGGTAACACATCAAAAGCCGCTGGGAAAAGGAAGCATGCTGTTGGTTCTCATGAAGAGGATTCTCGCTAGAGGACTCGAAAGGTTCCTCCCCAGGCAAGTAAATTTGTTGGTGATGCTTCTAGTCCCCTTAATGTTGATAACGATCCTGATATCCATGTTAAATCCTAAGTTTCCTTTATACAAAAGTCTTTCGTCTCCTTTTGTTGTGACTATTTGCTTAAGGTTATTTCCTTTCCCTTTTTGTTGTTATGCGTAGAGTTTCCTTCTGCTAAAGAGTTGAGGGATGCTACTAATTGTCATTAGGTTGTTGCCCACGTCACCTCTCCATAATGGAAACAACATTTAAGGGATATTAGTTTGGAGCAGCTATGCGATATTCATGATATGGCCTATATGCGTGAAGCTGTTCTTGACAATGTGTTGAATAACAGGACTCGGGAGCTTATTTTTGCACTTCATAAGGCCAGGGCCTCTTGCGATGCCATCTGAGAAAGAGAGGTTAAGAAGGATAAGGCTTATGCCGAGTTGGAGAAGAAATGCAATGAAGCTCTTCAGGATTTTGATAAGAATCCTCTTGTCTCCGATATGCGTTCCGAAATTGAAACTTTGCAGGGGCAAGTTAATGGCCTTCATAATGAGTACCGCAGACTTGTGCTCGAAGAGAAGAAATGGGTTAACTATGAGCAAACTTTGTCTATCCTTCGCGCGAAGTTCGAAGGTCTCGAGTCTGAGAGAGAAAAGCTTAAGGTCTCCGAAGTCCAGTTGTTGCAAGAGATTGATAGTTTGAAACATGATAGGGCTGCTGTAATAACTAAAGTTGTTCTAGATGCGGTCATGAAGCTTATTCAAAGTGATGAGATGGGTATTCTTATTGCTAAATATTTCAATGCGTCTATGTTTCGTGGCAGGTGTGCGACGTTTGAAGAAGTAGCAAATTTGAAAGGACCTTTCATTTTGGAGAAGATGCTTAGTTATCGTCTTTCTTCAAAACAAGAATTTAATCAAGCCTGCGATGACCTGGCTAATGCTTCCTATCCCTTCTTGGCTGAATTAGCTGCGGATCCCTATGCTTCTGTGGAGCAGTTGTTGTCGAAGAAACCACAGTCTCTTTGATCGAATCATGCTTCATCCCATTCCAAGCCTTTATCTTTGAAGGCTCTGTTTATGTAAGGGTCGCCTGTGTAGGCTTTATTTTGACTATCTGGGTGGTATGTACCCGTGACTTGTTTGCAAACGATTCTCAATTGTTGCTTTTTCCTTTTGTTGGTGTTATGAAGCATAAGTTATTGTGTTGCAAAATTTTTCATTTGCGTGTATTATGAGGCTCAAGTGTGGCCTATGAATTATTTTGTTTTCTACCAGGAGTTTTAGACAAGCGGTTTTTCGCTTGTGACAGAGGGTTGTGACCCGCTCTATCTTTTGTTTATAAAGTTTCGATTCAAAACCCTTGAAAATGTTAATGTGAATTCAGGTGCTTTATCTGTAAGGCTCATGTGTGGCCTTTCATCACCCCTTCGAACGTTGAGACTTTTTGATACCTTGTTATGTGTAACGTGAATTTAGGTGGTTTTCATGTAAGGCTTATGTATGGCCTTGCATCACCCCTTTGAATGTTAAGCTGTAGTGATAAGTCTCATGTGTGGCCTTATAGTATCTTTTTTCGTAAATGTTAGTACAAAATATTTAAAGGAATCCATTTCATTGATAGTGTAGAAAGATTTACATCATTTCAAGTATGAACACTTAGTTTGCTACACTTTAATAAGGGTTATCATTCTTAAAGTAGTCAAAACATTGACTCTACAATAAATAACGATGAATAACGAGTTCTATACGTAAAACCTATAGAGGTTTGATCTGTTTCATGTTTGGTCAATTGGGGAGCCAGATAATGTTTCCAGCTTGTAGGCTCCATCTCCGTAGGCTTTCTTAACTATGTAAGGTCCTTCCCATGTTGGTCCCATCTTTCCTTGGAATTCTGCTTTGTTTGCGCTATTGAGTCAAAGTACGTAAGTACCCGGCTTGAAGGTAGATGGTCGAACACGTTTGTTATAGTATCCTTCCAATTTTTGTTTATAGTAGGCTTTTTTAATTGAGGCTATCTCTTGTCTTTCTTCGAGGATGTCTAGGTCTTCTCTGCGTTTTTTCTCATTCTTCTTGGCATCGAAGTCTTGGATTTTTCTTGTTTCTATGTTTATTTCTATGGGGATTACAGCTTTTAAGGCGTAGACCAAGCTAAAGGGAGTTTCTTCATTGCTGGATTTAGGTGTTGTTCTATGTGCCTATAATACATGTGGTAGTTCATCTACCCACCCTTGGTGAGTTTTTCCCAGCCTTCTTTCTATTCCTTTTACAATGTCTATGTTTGTTACTTCGACTTGCCCATTTGCTTAGGGGTGGTAGACTGAGGTGAAAGCTTGGAGTATACCGAGCTTTTGACATAAAACAAGGAATGTACCTTCGGTGAATTATTTCCCGTTATCAGAGATTATTATCTGGGGTACTCCGAACCTACACATTATGTGCTCCCACACGAATTTCTCCATGTGTTTCCCAGTTGTTGATATCAGCGACTTAGCTTCGACCTACTTTGTAAAGTAGTCAATCACCACGACGAGGAATATTGTACCTCCCGGTGCTATTGGTAATGGTCCTACGATGTCATTCCCTCATTATGAGAAGGGTCATGCTGACATTATAGGTGTCATTTCCTGCTTTGGTTTCCTTGGTACTAGAGAGTGGATTTAGCAGGTTTAGCATCTCTGAATTAATTCCTTTGTGTCGTTATGCATTGAGGGCCAGTAGTACCCTAGCCTTATGATCTTCGATACTATTGATCGTGGACCTACGTGCATCCCACATGAACCTTGATGAATTTCTTAAATGATGTTTTTGGCTTGTGCCGGCCCTACACATCTTAACCATGGCGATAAGTATGACCTTCGGTACAACCTATCGTCCATCATTTTGTATAGAGGGGCCTTGATTCGAAGAGTCCTTTGACTTGATTTGCTACCAGCTAGGAGTCTATGAAAATGGATAATTCTTGGATTTTCATTTTTGTAGCAATGCGCAGACCTGCTAATTGTGCCTCGTATTTTGCCTCATTGATGGTGGTTTCGAATTCGAATATGAGGGCGTAAGTGTATTCTTTTCCTTCAGGGCTGACCAACATTAATCCAGCTCCAAAGCCGTCAAAGCTTGAGGCCCTATCAGTGAACAGTTTCCACGTGTTTTCTAGATCTGGATCTGGTTCCTTTCTTTTAGTTTCTTTGACCTTCGTTTCTTTGTCTCTTGTAGAGGGTGTTTCGGCTAGAAAGCCAGCCAATACTTTTCCCTTGATGGAATTTCGTCTTTTGAATTCAATTTCGTGCTCTCCCAATTTGATTGCCCATTTGGCGATGTGTCCCGACTTTTCTGGTCTCGTGAGGACCTGTTTTATGGGTTTGTCACTTAACACCTTGATGGGATGAGCTTGGAAATATCTTTGGAGCCTTCTTGCATCTTATACGAGGGCTAGTATGAGTTTATCCAACTATGGATATTCCAATTCAGCCCCATGAAGCGTTCGGCTGACAAATTACACAGGGATTTGCCTTTTCCCTCTCTTTGCCATCATCACCACACTTATGCTTTCTTCTGAGGCTGCAAGGTACATTACTAAGGTTTCACTTTTGACTGGGGCGGTTACCGTTGGTAGTACTTCTATGAACTCTTTCATTCTTCGAAAGGCTTATTTTTCTTTTGTTTTCTACTAGACCATTATCCCACTTGTGTAACTTTTTAGTGTTCGCATAAAAGGGAGTGTCTTGTCCGCTCCTTTTGAGAAGAAACGATTCAAGGCAACCAGTTTTTTACTAAGGCTTTGTATCTCGTCCACTGATTTGGGAGACTATAAGTCCGATTTTGCTTTTACTCTAGAAGTATTCACCTTGATTCTCTGCTTTATGATGAGATGTCCTGAAAATATTTCCTCTTCAACACTAAAGGAGCATTTCTTTGGATTGAGCTTCAAATTAATTGCTCGGAGTCTTTCGAAGATTTCCTAGATATCGGCGAGCATCTCTTCTTCAGAGTTACTTTTTATGAACATGTCGTCGGCATGAACCTCCATGTTACGCCCTAGTTGATAGCTGAACACTTTATCAATTAGTTTTTGATAAGTTGCACCTGCGTTTTTTAAACCAAAGGGTAATCTTTTGTAGCAGAACACTCCTTCTCTTGTGAAGAAGGCTGCCTTTTCCTTGTCTCTTTCAGCTATCGGGATTTGGTGATATCCCTTGTATGCGTCTAAGATACATTTTAATCGAAATTTGTAGAGGTCTTCTATCTTTTGGTCAGCTACGGGTAGAGGGTGATGTTCTTTGGGACAAGCCTTGTTTATGTTTGTAAAGTCTACGCATAGCTTCCATCTTCTGTCTGCCTTTTTCATAATGATAGGGTTTGATACCCATGTCTGATATTTGACTTCTCGTAAAATGCTGGCATTTTTGTGAGTTCTTCAACTTAGATACGAATCGCTTCATTTCTTTCTGGCTCCAGGCTCCTTTTCTTTTGCTTCACTGGTTCTATGTGTTTGAACTCGTTCATTCGATGCTCGGTATTGAAAGGTTCTCCTCCGACCGTTATGGTCTTCGGAACTCCTGTTAGGTGGGTAGTGGTCCATGTGAGGCGTTGGCTTTTAGGAGATCTTGCAACTTTATTTTGGTGTTTGTTGGCAAATGTCTTCCTATAGCAATTGTGTGCTCCGAATATTGATTATTTACAATTATTATTTCTTTTGCATCCACACAACTAAAGATATCATTCGTGCCCTCTTAGGATGTATTATTGTTGTTTCCTTCTTTTCTTCTGTCTAAGAATTAGCCATTTTTGTAGACTCCTAGCTAGTAGCAAATCAAGTCAAAGGACTCTTCGAAGAAAGGCAGGCTGTCATAAAGCAATACTTAAGAAAGTTAAATATGGGCACGATCAGGCTTCGATGGGGATCGAAGAGTTCTTGAGGTGATTGCTGGATTGCCAAGTCTTAAGTAACATGTAACAACAGAAATAGAAACACTACGTTAAGTGAAGCGCAAGGGGTGTCCCTGCAAATCACCTCCGGCGTGAGAGTAAGTATGTGCTTTTAAGGGTAATAAGTGTATGTAAAGTAGATAAGCGTGTATGAGAGTCTGAACCATACCTGGAGATCTTACCATCTATTTATAGGTGTGGAAATAGGATGGAACGAGGCATAGCATAAATACCGATAATCGTGGGGGTGTCCCACGATTTATGGAGGTGCTTCCAGGAACTGTGTACCTCAATCTCTACCTTGGCGGAAAGCTTTGGTAGGGAGGGAGAACGTGGGTTTTGACTTAACCAAGTCTGACCTTTTCCCTAGTTTCGTCAAAGACCTCACCGCGAAGGGTATGGGTCTTCGCGTGGTGGATTCTCATACTGGTAACCATCACGAAGATGGTTTTACGCCACTCGAAACTATTCGAAGGCTCTTAAGCATAATTTGGGAGAAGATCCCATTCGAGTTCGAAGGGGAGGCCTTCGAGCCGGAGAGGAGGGTATGTCATTAATTTTTCATGTCGGATGGCTCCCATGCGAAAACATTCGTACTTTTCTTTAGCAAGGATTTGAGTTGGTTTTTACATCCTTATTGTTACCAGCTGGTCCGAATAAGACGGATTGACTAGCGTTTGTTCTGTCAGATCCACTCTTTCTATATCTTCCTCATTCGGAAGCGTATTCTTATGGGTCTCACTCTCAATCATGTGTTTCTTTTTTAGCCTCCTACATTCGGATATGATCATGGACCGAGTAACTAGAGTTGCAACCCCTCTTGGAGTTGGAAACTATACCATTGAGTGTATTGTTGAAGAAACTGCTCAAAGATTTCTTAAACCCGTTCTTTCGAGGATAACATTATAAGGTGACGGAGCCCGGGCCACAGTAAAGTTAATCATTACCCTTCTAAACACACCTCCGTCGCCGAAGACCACTTCCAACTCGATTTTTCCTAACGGGTTCACCACACCACCTGCGAAACCTACCAAGTTCATCTGAGTGCTCCTTAGGCATGACCTCATAGCGGGGCTAAGGTTCTCGAAGCAATGCTCGAGCATCACCTCCATCGACGCTCCCTGATCTACATATACTCTGCGCACCAAATACCCCTCCATTACGACCTCTATGATGAGTGGTTCCTCAGAGGCATCTTCCATCGACAAAGAAGGGAACACAATGGGTGCCTTCATCCAACTCTCATCCCTTTCGACTGACTTTCTCTTTCTATCATCCAGCCAAGATCTTACCATGTTTATGACCTTACCTTTTTTAGTGTCCCTTCCTTTTGTGTTCCCTCGCCCCCTTTATCTAACGTCTTTGATCAGGTGGTTAAGCTTTCCTGACTCTAGAGCCATTTCCAGTTGTCTTCTTAGCTGAAAGCAGTCGTTGGTGTAGTGTCCTTTCTTCCCATGATAACCACAATATTTATCTTAGTTTTCTTTCTTAGGCGAAAGTTGCATCGGTCTTGGTGGTTGTAAGTTTAGCTGTAATTCCGAAGTTAATATTTCCTTGGGTTGCTTAGTGAGTGAGTTAAGGTTGACCCTGGGATGATGGTATCCTTGATGGTCAACCCTAGGAACCTGATAGGGGACCTGCGGGCGGTACGGAGCTAAACTATCTCTGCTATTGAATGTATTCCTTCCCTCATTTCTTTGTCTATCTACTCCATACCCTCTCGTGTGGAATCGGTATTCCCTTCTGCTGACTGGTCCTATTGATTTTTTGAATGCCTCAGACGCCTCTCCCTTCAGTAACTTTGTACTAGCAAACGCTTCTTCCGACCTCACAAAATCATCCAGCCTAGTCATCATTTCGTCTACTGTCTTTGGTACTTTATTAGAGTATCGTTTAGCCGATTGTAGACACTTATGAGTGTCCACGAACGATCATATCTTCATGACCTCCAGAAATCCTATGATAAAACCTGTTTCCATTATCCATCTTTCCTTGAAAGAGACCAGGGTTTCATTCGCCTTTCTTACTATTTTAGTTATCTATGTTGGATCTTTGAAGCATGCCCTTCGTGTCGAAAACCTAGTTGTAAACTGCTGCCAGAGTTCTGCCCATCCGTTGATGCTACCCACTAAGAGGTTTTCGAACCATCCTCTCGTGCTCCCATCCAGGGTTTGTTGGAACATACGGCACCATACTGACATGGGACATTCGTCAGATTTGCTGCGGATGAGAACCGGCCAAGATGGTATCCCGAGTTGGTCGGCATTTTGAATTCTTGACCGGAGAACTCTATTATCCTTTGTTTTAATGGGGGTTTCATTGCTTCCTTAAAAGGTCTCTTTAGGTTAGTGTCAACTATCTCTTTCCCTGTTACAATCATCTGAACCCTTGTTTGGTGTTCCCCATCGTCAAATCTTAGGTGTATCGGCGATATATTGCCCCGACTATTATGTTCCTTCACCAGTGACCTAAGGGCTGATAGATGCCCTTCGATATGCTCCCTAGTGGAAGGAGTAACCCGTTAAGGGGGGTTCTAACGTTATCTTCGGGGACTCTACTAGGAGTCGCTTTAACGATATTTTTGGAGATCCCACTAGGTGTGGCTCCGATATCATCCCCGGGGGTTCCCCTGCGTAGTTCTCCTGACATTCTAATGCTCTAGTAGATTGAATAATGGTCCCACAGATGGCGCCAATTTGTTGAAGTAAATATTCACACCTTAGATGAATCCCCAGAACCTATAGTGCTAAACTCCTTCAGGTTCCCGTAAGGTAAGAGACAGAAGTGTTAGCCTCGTCTTGGGGGTGACCCAAGACTAAGCTCCAACGTAAGAATGAGTAACAGAATATACCGATAGATTAATGTAAGTAAATGTAGTTGGGAGTGCAGTAAATGCTCCTTGGATATGAGTACATGGGAGGTATTTATACCCATCGAGGCACAGTACGATTATACTGTGCCTGTTCTATGCCTACACTGTACCTAGGATAGTTGTCAGGTGTCCTTTAGGAACACAATCCTACAAAATTAGGGATTTGGAAGTGGACACATTTGCGCCGGAGTTCCTACCGGATGATCCTTCGATCCTCTTTTGGGACCACTCCGGGTCTCTTCTGGGTACCTCCGTCGTCACATGGGTGGGTTTTAATGGCAAAGGTTTTATGGGTGTTAGATCGACACTGATGATTGTGGATGCAAGTGGCGAGCTGTGTTAAAGTATCAATGTTAGATCTACAATGACGGTAGTGGTTACCTGTAGTGATTACCTGATAATTCGAGTTTATTGTAATATGGTATATTGCTGAACTAGGCGGTTTTCTTTTTGTATGATTCTCATTTTTATTCTGTTTTAGCCTTGCCATGAAATCAATAGAATTGTCATTAGACTTAGTTTGGTCAACCCAAACCGAGATTGAGCCACAAATCAGTTAAAACACCTCTTGAATTCGTTTCTTGTATGTTTGATTTGTGTTATTTAGTGTCAAGAAAATGGTAGGTACGATATTATAATTTATATATATATATATATATATTATATATATATATTATTTATATATATTTATTATATATATATATTATATCTATTATACACACACACAACCCCACTCACATGTATATATAGTTCGGTATTAAGCGAAATCATTGGTGCATAAGTTTGCATTTGATTTTTTTGTTCTTGATTGATGATGAAATAGCTTTTTAATATATTTTTTGTTCTTGATGATTAATCGAGTTTGTATTATATTTTTTTGTTCTTGATGATGATAATGAGTTTCGTAAGTGATCGTACAATAGATTGCACCTTCTTGATCAGAGCCTATTGAGTAGATTATAAGCTTGGATATATCTATGAGTAGGTATGGATCTGCAATAAGATAGAAAGAAATCACTTGGGTTAGCACGGAGCATAAGGGTAGACCCTACGAACCAGTTCCGAAGTGAGAATCAGTAATCATGGAAATGGTATGTGTTTTAGAGAAAGAGAGTAGTATGTGAGTTATGACATACATGATTTGGGTAAATGAGGCGCTATTTATAGGTAAACCTTAGGAATGACCTGGTCTTCCCTACGTGTCTGATTCTGGTTGGCTGGAGCAGAGCATGATCTTGTGAGCCAATGAGAGGTTATCTGACTAGGCTCTGAGATCGTGCCCATGTGCGGCGATTATGCACGAGCAGGAATAAAGGACAACCGTTTTTCCTTGCTGGGTCCTCAAGATATTCTGCCTTATCTTATGTGTCGGAGCCTCGTTGGTCTCCTCAGAGGCTTTGGGCTCTGTTGGAAGCTTAGGAGCTCCGACGAGAACTATCTTCGTTGTATGTTGGCGATTCCCTTATGGTAGCCTTTGATGGGCTTTACGGAAATATACTTCCAAGATATCTGAGTTGTGTAGCATCGGAGGCTAGGCTCTGAGTCGTGAGATGGGGTACACCATCAAGCCCCCCAGTCTGATGTGTTATGCAGGTTCTCGGAGCATAAGACAACAGACTCTTTTCCTTTCGTAGGGTGATTCGCGCGTAGAACGTATCGGTAGTAATATTCCCTTAGAAATAAGAATCACGTGAGGACAAGTGATAATTAAATCTTCCGGAGTCGAATCCATGGCGAGATATGAATAAAGATTTACGTTTATTTTTCTATTTGATGCTTGATTATCAAGTATTTTTGGTTTGGTTTTATACTAATAATATAATAATAAGCTATATTAAAAGATTAAACTAAGCAAATAGATCTAAAATATATACTAAACGAATATGCTTGTCAAGTGAGGCGAAAAGATCTTTAGTGTGAAGGTAAGTTCTTATTGATGAATTAGTACCCGTCTAAAAAACTATTTTGTCACAACGTTGGTTTATTTTGAAAACAGTCTTTTATCTTGGTATTAATTACTAGATTAATGTTTAATTATTCTTATAACTTTTCCCGTTTAAATAACCAAAACATAAATCTAAATAATTCGTAAATTATTAATCGACAAACTCTTTTTAATTTCACACTTAAATCACTAATCACTACTCACTTAACAAGCATATTATAACTACTCACTACTCATAGAAACAATCAGATCAACAATCATATTAAACATATTAAACTAATTATACTAAAACTACTTAATATTTAAATAGAAAAATAGTAGAACGCGGTTGAAGCAATAAAAACGAGATAACCACCCGATTTAATAAACTAAATAAAACACTTAAGTTTATTTCTAATTTAGATTTTATTAAACTAATTAGTTGATAAAGTTATAAACTTTATGTACTAAAAAGCTTGTAAAATTTATAAAAGCTCTAAACTTAAGAAATTAAACTAGCTTATTAAACCTTTAAGCTCCATGCCTTAGATGTTGAAATAGTTTCATCAAAACACAACACAATTAAGGTTATAATAAACAAGATATATGATTAATAAGCTAGAGATTAAATTAGAGACTACTAAAAATGGAAAGTTTAGATCTAACCCACCCGAAACTAAGATGTTCTACTCCAAAAAGTAAACGAGAGATGGGTATATTTAAGGATTAGACCTAAAACAACAAGCTACTCGAAAAAGCTAACAACTTTAAGCTAGATCTAAACTAAAAACAATAGATCTATTATTATTAGATCTAGATCCATCCGAAACTAAGATGTTTTCTTCAAAGAGTGAACGAGAGACGAGTATATTTAAGGATTATATAAATAATAATAAATCAAAAATATACTAGAAAAAGCTACAAAATTTAAGCTAGAAAATAAGCTAAAAACAATAAATCTAAATCCATCCAAAACTAAGGTGTTCGCTTCAAAAAGTGAACGCGAATTAGGAATATTTAAGGACTGGATCTAAAACAATAAGCTAGAATAAAAATAAGCAGTCGAAATAAGCTGATATAAGCTTATTCGAAAAGCTTTAAACCGAAAATAATATAAAATAAGCTATTAGGAAGCTTATTCGAAAACTACACTTAAAGAAAATAAGCCATCGAAATAAGCTAAGAAATAGCTTATTCGAAAACCCTCAAACCAACAACTATGAAATAAGCTTGTTTGAAATAATCTAAAGAAATAGCTTATTCGAATATAAGCTTAAAAGATCGGATCAAAAAATAAGCTAAAAAGAGCTTATTTGAAAATAAGCTAGAAAAAAAATATGATAAGAAAGAAAAGAGAATAAGCATAAGAGATAAGCTTCAAGTAACACCAACCTTCATCTTTATTAATCTCAATAAGTCAATACAATAAGCTAAAAAGCTTTTACAATAAGCTAAACTAAAGACACCAAATAAGCTAAACTATACTACTACTCTATTACTACTATGTGTAATTATTTTGTAAAGGAAAGCGTGTGTCTGCTGAAGAAAATGAGTCCATTTATAGTCCATTTAAGAGTGGGGGTATTTTAGTCTTTTCACTTCAACGCGTTTTTTCTAGCAACAATAATGATTTTAAGCCAATCATTGGCTGACACGCATCCTTCCAGAAGCCTCGGGATCCCTCTATGACAGCTGCAATATCCGTCCTCTTGTACATGTGGTAGCCTCCTATTGGCTAGCCGCGCTACTCTTCTGCCACCTGTCACCTCGTACAGCCAATGATTAGCCGCCACCTGAGCATTTATGACACCTCGTACCTGCACAATCTGACATGTCAGAGCTTTCATGTGGCAGGCTGTCATTGGACAGCCGCCGCTACGTGTAAGAAAATGGGGTCCACCTAACACGTCATTGCTGATGTGTTGGCCATGTAGCAGGTCAATAGGCCGGTCCAGGTCACGGGTCGGGTCGGGTTGCCACGTGTCACCATCTGAGTGGTGCCACGTAGCATCTGAGATATATATCTCAACCCAGCCAAGGCTGGGACTCGAACACGAGATGTGCCGGATGAAACTCTAAGGGAAAGCCCCTTGCCAGGTGCGTTGTGCATAGTTTCAATAATAATATGCATTGCAGTTCTATTTAAGGTGCAATTTAGCATGGTCAGTTTATTAAAGGGTCAAAATATAATTTGACCGGTACCGGTTCAAAAAGTGAAAAAGGTACCGATGGATTCGTAATTTCGTGCTCTTTCCAATGGAGTATTTAGGGAATTTTTCCGAGTTTGTTTGAATCTCGATAAACGTGAAAACGTTGTCGAAACTCACCCGAAAATCACCGTTTTTGCTTTGTTCTCAATCCATTGTACCTGCAAGACATAATAACACATACCAAATATATTTGCAATATAATTTCACATATTTTATGGTTATAGTCCCTTTTAGAGTGTTTTCCGGTATTAAAATGATGTGTATTTAAGCACACATCACAAGGTATTTATGGCGGGCTCTTGTTATGCTGTCTTTTTAAAGTTTAATGCAGAGTTCTTAGAGCTTTTCATTCGGCGCCTGTCTTTTTGATTCTCCAGCCGTACTCGAGTGTTTTTACCGTAAATGGGTAGGCGTGTGTTCTCCGCATGTTCTCATCTACTACCCTTAGTTTCTTTAGTGTGGCACGTGGACGATTCTGATCCTTACCCTCTTTGGTATAAGATCCTTTCTATATCTTCCTTTTTCACTTTTACCGTTTCTCTTCAAGTCCATATTTCTCTACCGTGGTGTTTTTGTAATTTTTGGTGCAATTACTTCTTCTTTTCTCCAGGTTCGTTGTTTTGTTTACCCTCTTTTTCCTTTTTTGTTTTGTTTTTTCACAATGTCTAAAAGGAACCTTGCGACTGTTACATGTTCATTGGCCCAAAATGATCTTGTCGATTTTATTAAGGAATATGGTATACCTTGGTGTTATGATCCTAAACATCCTGAATCACGTCAATCAGCCTTAGATGCTCCGAAAGGTTACATCCCCTTATACTTGTCTCTGTTTACCATTAGTAATCTTTGTTTTCCTTTGAACGACTTTTGTTTGGATGTCTTTGAATTCTTCCAATGTTATTTTCCTTTGTTAAATCCCTTCGTAGTTTCCCGTGTCACCACTTTTTTAGTTTCTTACAAGGCTTATGGTGGGGAGGCATATGTGCCCCGTTTTAAGGCTTTTCTTATCGTTGGCCCTGCTGGTGATTGGTTGACATTTCAAAAGAGGCGTGGATCTAGTATTCCCACTCTCTTTGGTAACTCTATGTCTAACATTCCTTCTTGGAAGTCAGAGTTTATCTTTGTGAAAGAAACCCTTATTTCCTATCTTCGTCCATGCTTGATAACGGATTTTCGCCATGGTCAAGGCTCTTTCTCTTATTCCTACCCTACGAAGCTCTTTGAAGAGGCTTTATGGAATCATCTTCATCGCCATACTTTTGAGGCTTAGACTTTTCCAAAGCCTATCCTATATCTTGCGGGTTTGTCTAGTTCTTGGGAGCATGCTTTGAGAAATCCTTCTATATTTGTTGATGTGGAGGGTATGGCTTTATTTCTTTCGCCTCCCTAATTTTTGAGTATTTACCTTTTATTTTTAACATCCTCTCTTTCTTCTTTCCTTTTTTCAGAGATGGCTTTTCACAACTTTATGAAGAAACCCGATCAGTCTCCTTCTTTTTTTGTAAGGTCGACCGATCAGCTTGTTGACTTGGGTAGCCCTTCGGTGGAACCTTTGCGGTCTATTACTGATAACGACCAAGCTGAAACCTCTCTTTTAAAGGATAAAGGTGTTTCTGGTTTTAAATTTGCTGTTGTTAGAGAAGGTATTCCAGGGCAAAGTGCTAACGTAGTTGGGGAGGGGTCCAAGAGGAGGCGCTCAATTACGGAGTCCCTTGAAGAGGAAGCTACCGTGGTGAAGATTGTGTCGAAGAAAAAGAAACTTGAAGCCCTAAGGCGGATGAGTGCGAGAGGCAGCGTTCCGCCTTCTTCAACCACTGTGCCTAATGGTACTGGGAAACACCCCTGGGTGTTAGTCCGCTTTGTTGGGAGTTTAGCTAATAGTTCTAACTCTCTTGCCCTTGGTATGTAGTTTTCACTTGGTATTTTTAAGTATTCCTTTTTAGATGTTGAGGAGTCCCATGCTGCTCACAACATGATCTCTGGTCTTCACTGTCCTTTGCTCAAAGATAAACTAGGTTTTTCTAGTTTTGACGAGCTTGTTGATGTCTTTGACGTCCATGCTCTTCAAAAGGCAGTAGTTGGGAATATGTTGACAAATGAGTCTCGTATCTTATCTTAAGGTCACGCCAAGCTTAAAAATGATTTAGTCTCCTAAAAAAGTAAGAAGAATTTGCTTGAGCGTGAGATGTCAAAGTTAGAGGATCATCTTGCAAAAGCTCAGAGAAACCAGGACGTAGAAGGTAGCCAAGTTGTGAAGGACTTGCGATCTGAAAATGCTCGGATCCTTGAGGAGGTGTTGATGCTACGGAGTGTGGCTGCTTCTGTTGAGGAACCTCAAAGGGAACTTTCGGAAGATTTGAGTGGCTTGCGACCTCGTTTAGTAGAAGCTGATCACCTAAAGCAGCGATGTCAAGATTTAGAGCGAGAGAGAGACTTCTTGCTTACAAAATCTGAGGAAGTTTCAGTCTTGTCTTCTAAACTTGAGGCAACCAGTCATGAGAAGGCCAAGTTTGCTAAGGATTTTCTCCCCTTTGTCGTCAAGAAGCTCTTTGAGTCTGAGCATTTTAATCAAGCTTTGGGGGGACCTTCAGCAGAAAGCCATCACATATGGTAGATCGCAGGCTTTGGATGAAGTTCATGGTTTGGGGGACTCTTGGGATTTTAAAGATGTGCAGGATTATCACCCTAAGGCTGAGAAGCTTTTTGATGAGGCTGCTGAAGCCTTCTATACGCTCGCGTTTCCTTACATTTCTATTTTATCAAGGAAAGCTGGCCAGAGCCTTGTGGAACTTTCTACTGTTGAGGCTCCCTCCATCCAGGAAACCCCTTCTGCATGATGTCGTCTTATTTTATATCTATGAAGCTTTGTAATCTTGATGGTTTCGTCCTTTGAAAAATTTCATCTTGTGTCGCGTGGCTTTGTTGGGGCGTCTGTATGCCCTTTGGATAATTTGTTTTAGGTTTTTATGTTTAGTGGTGCCTGGTGCCCACTTATGATTATATTTTTTCATGGTTTATGTTGGCCACAGATATTTGGGTCTTGCGCCCTGTTGGTAGACAATAACTCTTTATCATTCGATATTAAGTAGTGTTGAATGCCTTAGTTTAACATGGCTCTTATGCTGGCCTTAACTGGGAACTTTTCCCGTTTGTCTCTTGTGCACGAGTTTTTTGTTTAGACATTTTACTTATTTCTCTGAAGGTCATGTGGAGGGTAGCTAGTCCTCTTTTTACCTTCTGAGTTTAAGTATATTTGAACACTTAACACAATATGTCTGCAATTGAAAGTGTTTTTTAATTCAAAAATCATAGGCTTGTGGCCGGTACAATTTGCCTTTAAGAAGGTCTTCGAAATAAACTAACGGTTATATAGCCCTGTAGGCAATTACATGTAATATTTTTAGAGGTTGACTCCGTTCCAAGTCCTTGGGATTATTCTCCCTTTTAGTGTTGACAATACATAGGCTCTCTTGTCGTCAGCTTCTAGTGCTTTATAAGGTCCTTCCCACGTCGGTCCCATTTTCCTAGTGTATTCTACATTGCTTGAACTGTTGGGCCGAAGTGCGTAGTCTCCGGGCTTGTACGTTGATGGCCTAACCTTTTTGTTGTAGTATTGTTCGAGCTTTTTCTTATATGTTGCTTCCCTGATTGCGGCTATTTCTCTTCTTTCTTCTAGGACTTCTAAGTTAATTCTGAGATCTTTCTCATTTTAGGTTGGGTCTACTTTACTTTTTCTTTTCGTGGGTATGCTAATTTCTATTGGCATAACAGCCTCCGTCCTATACATGAGGCTGAAAGGTGATTCTCCGTTGCACTTTTTCGGACTCGTTCTATGGGCCCATAGGACTTGCGGGAGTTCATCAACCCATCCTTTGTGTGTCCTTCCCAATCTTTTTTCTATTTCTTTGACTATTTCTTTATTTTTTAACTTCGATTAATCCATTACCTTGTGGGTGGTATACGGAGGTAAAAGCTTGCTTATTTTTGAGTATTTTGCAGAATTGTGGGAATACTCCTTCTTCGAATTATGTTCCGTTATTGGAGACAATCATTTGTGGAATTCCAAAGCGACATACGATATGCTCCCAAACGAACATTTCTACATGTTTTCCCGTAACACTTGCTAAAGGTTTTGCTTCCACCCATTTTGTAAAGTAGTCTACGTGTACTATTAAAATTTTTACTCTTCCTGGAGCTTTCAGTAGAGGGCCTACTATGTCAATGCCCCATTGTATGAAGGGCCATGCTGCCATTACTGAGGTCATGTCTTGTTTTGGTAACCTGGATATTGGCGAGTAGATTTGACACGTCACAACTTTGGATAATTTCTGTTGAGTCTCTATGCATAGATAGCCAGTAATATCCCAATGTTGTTATTTAGCTACAAGTGATCTTGGTCCAGCATGTAGCCGCAGGCTCCTTCGTGAATTTTTCTAATCACTTTCTTTGCTTGTCTGGGACCTACACATCTTAGCCAAGGGGTGAGAAAAGTTCATTTGTAAAGGATTTCATCGATCATTCGGTAATTCGGAGCCTTTACTCTTACTTTTCTTGCCAACTTCTTATCTGCTGGTAAAATTCCACTAACGAGGTAGTCTATGATTGGAGTCATCCAACTATTTTCTTCTTCCATGATTGCTTCTGCTACTTGCTTTTCATGAATTGATTTCTTTGCTAATTTTTCCACTAACACTTTTTTTGTCAAATGTTCGAATGTTAGCGATGCAAGTTTGCTTAGCGCATCAGCCTTCTTATTTTGATTTCTTCTTATATATTGAACTTTTCAATGTCGGAAATTCTTTAGCATGTCTTTAGTTATTTGTAGGTATTGCTTAATTTGGTTGTGTTTTGCTTCGTATGATCCGTTACGAGCTATGAATCTACGAAGAGTGTGATTCTTCTATCTTCATTTCTTTTGCAATGCGGAGTCCGGCTATGACGGCTTCGTATTCAGCTTCATAGTTAGTTTCTATGAACTTGAACTTTAAAGCGTATGTGAATTATGTGCCTTTTGGACTTACTACCATCAAGCCAGCCCCGGAGCCATCACCGCTTGATGCTCCGTCTGTATATAGCTTCCATCTTGTAGTTTGCTCCGTCTGTTGTTTCTCTTCAAAGTCTGTTTCCTCGTCTTCTTCTTTGGTTTCTGCCAGGAAGTCTGCAAGGATTTAGGCTTTGACTGTGTTTTAAAGCTTGAATTTGATTTTGTGTTCTCCTAGCTCTATGGCCCATCTGGCTACATTCCCTGATTTTTCGGGTTTTGCAACCAGGAGTTTTATTGGTTTGTTTGTTAGGACAGTTATGTTGTGTGCTTGAAAGTATCTTTTTAGTCTTCTTGCAACATGAATTAAGGCTAACACTAGCTTTTCCATAATTGAGTAGTTGAGTTCAGCCCCTTGCAGTACTCTAGTCACAAAATATATATGTCTGATAACGCCTTAATTATACATGTTTCCGGCGGCGTTATTTATATACATTTGATCATTTCTCGTGAACTTTTGGTACTTAATCAAGTATATTTGCTATTATATGTTCTAGGTACGTTTCGTGGAAGAATACGAAAGATTACACGAAGATTTAAAGCTTAAACGAAGAAATAACTAAAGCTGAATGCATCCTAACACCTGTTCACTGTTTTGGCCATAACTCGGTCATACGAACTTCGTTTTAGTTGGTTCAAGCGGCCACAGAAAGAGAATTCAATATCTACAACTTTGTTTTTTGGTCCAAGAGCTAAAAATGCCCCAAAGTGCGGCGGTCTTACCAAAAGTGCGGCGCACTTTTGAGGCGGTGGAAGAATTGAAGACAATTAAATGAAGACAGCATTAACACCCGAAGTGTGGCGCACAAAATAAAAAGTACGACGGTTTTTGGCCCCCGAACAACCTATAAATACCCTCCTTAGCTCTCCCATTTCACACACTCATATACAAATCAATCCCATTTGATTCTACCACTCAAAACAGGAGTTTTTGGGGATAAAGGCTTGACAACCTTTGATCCAAACCTCCCTTGGTATCACAATCATCACAACAAGTAGAATCAAAGTTAGGAGAAGTTCTTGGAGAATTTGGTTGAACTTTCTTGTTTTTCATCAATATTCCAAGGTTTTGATCCATCTAAGGAAGTAGTAGTGAAGTGTAATTCGAAGCTATAACTATTGTGACAGAATTGTTTATAGTTTCCGGGTTTACTTTGAATATAATAAAGTTTTTGTTGGGAAAACTTGTGAAATCATCAAACATTTGTTCTTGAAGTTGGTATAAATCTTGTTTATCTTTTGAATATGATCTTTACTAAATTCATAATGAATGTTATGTGTTTTGTCACTTCTTTGATCATGGAGAAGTCATCTTGTGTTTGTTTGGGCAATATGTGATCTTGGATATGGAGCGTTTGGATATGTGTTTATTGAATTGGTAAAACATATTTTATATAAGAATATAGGCCGAAAGGATTCTTTATATGTGTTCTATTATTCCACTTATTATATTGGTTATAATAACTTATAAAGGCCGAAAGGATTTAGTGTTATTAACTAGTATATTCATTTGTTACATTTAAAGGCCGAAAGGATTTGCGACTCGTGATATCTTTACTGTATAAACTTATAAACACTATCCTAAACACTTCTATATCTTAGTGATCATTGCCTAAACAAACATACTTCAATACTTGAATCATCCTTTTATCTGATATATGCACGATTTGGTTAATTTGATCCGTGACAATCATTTTAGCTTATCACCTTAATTACAAACTGTGAAAACTTCAATTCCTGTGGAACGACCTGGACTTACCTAATACTATATTACACTCGATAGGGTATACTTGCCCGAGTGTTGTGTTTTTAGTCAAAATCAGTATTTCTAGTTATTATAAATTTAAGTTTGCAAAACACACATCAAGTTTTTGGCGCCGCTGCCGGGGAATTGTTTAAGTTGTTATCAGTTTGTTGCTTGTTTTTTTGTGCTATTTTGTTTCTCATCAAGTTATTTACTGTTTTGTAATACAAAATTTACAAACTCGCCGTACAGTTTTCTGGCAAACTGAACCAAAAAGTCATTTCTTTTCTTGAGGTGGTACGCCGCACATTATATTTGTGCGCCGGTTTTCCTGAAAACTCAGAAAGTACGCCGCACTTTACCCAAGTACGCCGCACTTTCTTCAAATTTTCACAAACATAATCTGATTTCAAAAACCCAAAACTACTTTTGTCAGGATTTATAATCATCTGATTATATTACCTTGTAAATTTGTTCATATTTAGTTTATTCGGAAAAAAAACCAAAAAAGAAAAACAAAAAATTTCCAGAAAAGCCGGCGCATTTTTCTTAAAGTACGCCGTACTTTTAATAATATTATTTTATATTTTTCCGTATTTTCTGTATATAGTAAAAACTAAAATATATCTGATATATATAAAAATAAAAAAAGTCAAAAATATAAAAATATAAAAAAAAGTATATAAAAATAATTTATTTTATTTTGAATATTATCCTATTAGTCTTAATTATAAATATAAAAATGTTTTTTTGCAAAATGCTTAACGTATGTATAAATCCATTATCTTTCGGAAAACAACTAGTAAGTCTAATATATAAATTAAATAAAAATTTAATTAAAAGGTCTTGTAAACTTAAAACTATCCGAAAAGAATTCGTCGAGATCGAATCATTCAAATCTTCAACTTAACATTCTTCTGTTAATGAATTTGTCGTCATAAATATACCTGAAGAGGATGTAGAAACAAAACAAATAATTCTCGATTCTGATGATCAACCTATGTTGGAAAATGCTAATATATAGCACCGACTCCTAATTCTGCCATTGTTCAACCCAATGTTGATGACAACTTTGTTATCAACAGTACCCACTTGAAACTGATTTGGGAAAATAAATTTGATGGTTATCCGCGGGCCGATCCGCATTACCACGTCCGTGAATTCCTCGCAATATGCGACATGTTCAAATATAGTGAAACTCAAAGTGAAGCTGTCAAGCTTCTAATTTTTCCCTTTTCCTTGTGCGATGAAGCTAAAATCTTGTTTAACGAACTTAATGAATAGTCTATAACATCATGGGAACAAATGAGAAAAGCTTTTATAAACAGATTCTTTCCACCTTCGTTACTTAACCGTCTTTTGCTTGAAATTAGAAATTTCTCTCAAAACGTATGTGAAAGTCTAACCGAAGCCTGGTTACGACTGAAGAACATGCTTTGAAAATGCCATGGGCACGGTCTGACCAAAGGAGCTATTATTCAAATATTCTATTACGGTCTAGACGAACCCACTCGAGGAATCTTGGATGAAACTGCTGGAGGGATTTTCCTCTACAAAAGTCCTAATCAAGCTTTTCAACTTCTTGAGGACAAAGTCCTTTTCGAACATGATTGACCAATAAATCTATAAAAGAACCCCCATTCCAATCCCGAAAATTGTATCCTTCGCCGATGGAAGTGATAGTAATACTGATAATTCTCAATTAATGAAAAAATTAGAAGCTCTTACTATAAAAATAGATTCTTAAATTATAAGCTTAAATGAAGAATTGGAAGATATGTGTGAGAAATATAATGAGCTAAGAAATGGAAACGCTTCTAAAAACAACATGAACGATGACACTCCGATAATAACCTTAGAAATAACAACGCTTCGGAAAACGACATGAACGATGACACGCCGATGTGTGAACGCATGAAATAAATTACATCCATCGGGAGGTTATCTAAACTGAAATTCTCATGATTCGTATTCTCATCAATCCCATCATGATCCTAATGATTCTGAGAAATCACTCACTGAATTAAACAATGATGTGAGAAATAATCTCGAACATTTCAAAAGCTGTATCCGTAGAATGAGAATTGTTCATGATAAACTTTTTGACATAGACGATCAATCTAAAACATATCTCAAAAAATCAATCACTAAATTGGATGGTCAAAGAGTTACAAATATGTTTTCCAAGAACAATGTTAATGATATGATTATAAAGATAAAACAAAACGAAAAGAATTGTCAAACCAAAATTAAAAACATGGAAAGAAAAATGAATGAGTGGGAAAAATCTCAAAACATATCTTTAGAACAAACCGATAGGACTGAACCACCATCTCCTCCTCAAGCTCACACCGAGCACGTGAATGCCGTATTCACCGAGAGTGGAAAGTCCGATTATTCTCCGAAAATTTTAAAAGATCCACCATCTCCTATTATCGTTAACAATAAAATCAAAAAAGATAAACCTATTAAGACATCAAAACGGGGCTATCACTTGGTAAAAACAAAAGAATATCCTTTCTACAATTATATACCAAAACTACCATACCCTAAATGTTTAAGAGTGGATCATGCCCACTTGAACCATATCATTAAGGAATCTTAAATCAAGTTAAGTATAATAATAATAGTAATAGTAAATAATAATAATAAACCTAAAAAAACCTAAAGCTAGAGTATGTATATATATATATATATATATATATATATATATATATATATATATATATATATATATATATATTATGAAAAACTCAGAATTCTTCGAAGTACTCTGCGCTACGTGCTTTGTTACTGTTCTCAAAAAGAATTTTAAATGAGCTTTGTGGGTTTTCGCTGAAACCTCACGAACATAACTCGTCCACTCAGGACACCGAGGGGTTTAAAGGCTTGTTACATACGCTAAATACAATCGTGTTGCCTATGAAAGTGCACTTTAGAATCTTACAGTTTTTGTAGTTGTGTCTATTTTGCAGATTAAATTAAACAGGCGATGCTTGGACTTGTGGTGATAGCTTATCACTTGGGGGAGTGATATATTTGAATTATAATATTACATATGGTTGAATTCACATGCTTGGCGTTCTGTTTCGCGCCGCATCTTTCAGTATTCAATCGAGCACTTATGAGCCTCGGGAAGTACCATTTTCTCTTAATTTTCCCTATTTTATCTTAATTATCAGTTTTTACATTTAGGGCAATGTTCAACTTAAGTGTGGGGGGGAAGCCAAATAGGAAAAATTAATCATATCCCTCTATGTTTGCCCTGCGATCTAAGGAAAATTTTCAACTGATATTTTCTGGAAAATTAAAAAAATTAATATATGCTTTCCTTCCAAAATTAAAAATGAATACTCTTAGTAAGACAAATCCACCCGGATTGACACTATAACTAGCACTAAAACTATCCACTAAAATTGTGAGAAATTTAGCCTTAAAGAATTCGGGTATCCACCTTTGATACCTAAGATAATTGATGCCTTTAGCTTGTTCGAGTTAAGGTTTGAATGCAATTGCAAGTGTCTCATCCGTCATTACGGTTGTGTATTTGTAGTTTGTCGCTTTTTCTGGAACAGTAGTATTGGTTGAAAATTATATGAGTGAGCTGGCAATTTAGTAGCTATAGAACTTGTGCTTGATCATCATTTACTAACCGCAGTTAGATTAATTTATAGACAATTCCGTATGATAAGAGGTGAAATAAATCTCAAGAAGTTCCTGTATATGTAGCACTCACTTTTAGTGTTAAAATCGTTGAAGTTCCTATGTTACATCATGAAGTATGTGCCCGAAAGATCACATTTCTCTGCCTTAGTTATCGCACGTATAAGAAAGAAAAAAAAAGAAAAGAAAGTTGAAGAGATAAAGTTTAAAGTATAAGGCTCAAGTTTCGGCATAAGAGTATCAGTTATTAACCCACCTCATTATCACATTTGGCCTCTTTGAGATTTTGTTTGGTGATCATGCCCCATCGGTCTTGTTTATGTGCCCCGTACAAGCATATGGTAGCTATCTAGATTATGTTTGTGCAAATGAGTGGCTTCACAAAAATATAAACCCTATCTGAGTGACTCGAGTGAAAATTAAACAAACACATTCCCTATGCGAGGGGCCTAGTTATATGTCTATGCCTGAAAAGTTACTAAATCTGTAAACACTTGCTAATAATCCAAATTTTCTCCACGTCATGATAAATGATCTTATTTTCTCGCTTTGATTGCTTGAGGGCAAGCAATAGCTAAGTGTGAAGGGATTTGATAACGCCTAAATTATACATGTTTTCAGTGGCATTATTTATTTATATCTAATCATTTCTCATGATCTTTTGGTACTTTTTAGCACAAAACATGTACATGTTCACTAGAAGACATCTCAAGATCATAAAAAGCAAAGCTCACATGTTTACACATATTGGAAATCAAGATACAAGAAAAGAATAAAATCTCAAGCTAAAACGTCTCCAAGTACGCCGCACTTATCAGTTGTGTGCCGCACTTCTTTTCAAACATGCCAAGTACGCCGCACTTATCAGTTGTGCGCCACACTTCTCCTTAAAGTCAAAAGTAATTAAAGCTCAGTCAAACAAGTGCATTAATGTCACAAGTATGCCGCACAAAATACTTAGTGCGCTGCACCTCCTATCCAGCTATGAAGAATAAATGAAGTCATAAATACCACTGCATTAATACCCTAAGTACACCACACAAATACTTTTATGCTCCGCACTTCTTCAATAAACATTAAATTCACTTCACATTTAATCACCAAGTACGCCACACAATCTTTTGTGTGCTCCTTACTTTTGCCCTGAAATTAGCCTATAAATAGAGCCATAATTCTCACACATTTCATCAATCTCCTTCAAATCATTTCTCCTCACACACACAATCCTCTTCCCAAATCATGTCTTAAACCATAAACACCACATCCTTTTGAAGATTCAAGATCAAACAACCAAGAATGATGAAGGATATCATCTTAGTTTATTGAAATTATGGAAATTCATGTTGAATCATCTTATGTTATGAACCTCATAGACATGAGAGGCTAAATCTCTCATGACTACTAAGCGACGTTACGATAATGAATAAGTGTTTGGTATGATCTTAATCTTGTTAATCTCAAGCTTTTGTTGTAATCTTGTTATATCTTACCTTGTCGGTTTTGCTTATCAACTTAGATTATATACTCGTATCGGTATAGGTCGAAAGACCCGTTATGATCTATATGGTTTTAAAGATTTGTCTATGATCTTTATCGTTTGTGCTGAGAAATCCACTTTCGTAATTGATAAACAAACTAAGTTTTGATATAATAGTTACTGGATCATTTGAGTGACACATTTGGTTTAGTAAACTAACTATAAGTCTTAAGTTAACTAATTTAACTTATGAAAACGTTTTTTGATGAGAAACCCTTTTTATAAATTAATGTGTTCCATCTTTCGAGTCATAATCATTACTATCACTTATAAATTATTTTTGACTATCCGAGTAGTCATTTTC